>JAHZNC010001736.1:0-22576 GCA_027744095.1 Zhuqinia jingwanae
TAGGTGCAGAGAATTTGTTCCCCGTAGGTGCAGAGAATTTGTTCCTCCTAGGTGCAGAGAAATTGTTCCTCCTAGGTGCAGAGAAATTGTACCTCGTAGGTGCAGAGAAATTGTACCTCGTAGGTGCAGAGAATTTCTCACCACAGCATATTCACAAAATCACCAAAATACTTCTACGTTCTTAACAATATGCGTTGTAGAATTTAATTACAACAATTTAACCGTACTCAATTTCATGATCGGTTTTGTTCAGATTCGCAGTCATCTTTCTTTAACAGCAGAAGATATTGTCGTCAGAAATTGGATTTTACACAAAAAATGTAAATTCAAAGTAACTTTTAAGCAAAAAAAAGCTTGTTCTTTTTTTATTTTAATTTTAGAGCAGAAATTTACTTTGTGATTATTACATTCATAACATTAAATTAATATGTAGAAATTCAAAGAAATTTCAAAATTGTAGCAACAAAAATTGACCAGCATACATTACTTATCTGGTTAAATTCAGTAGATCACTTTTTTACCTAATCGTCAATGAGTAAAAATATATAATGTTATGGCGAGTGTTAAAATCGAATTCAAATTCTTTCGAATATAAAACGTACACACACGATAATATGACGATAATGATAAAATGCAGCATTCATCATTGAAAATTACTGACAACTCATTTATTACAAAATTCATTGATTTCATGGTTTGTTAAACAGGCTAAAAAATTGTAGCTAGAGCATAAATTCTTTTTAGAACAACACAATAACGTAAACGTAATAACAAATTTTCGTTCATTCACTCGCCTTACATCCCATAAAATTTATTTTAAACAGCCTTTGCGCGTGTACTGTTTTTGACAATGATTTCTTTTTTTGAATTTCAAAAACTAAAGATGTAAATATACCGTTAAAAACTTTCTTTCGTATACAATAAGACCGTGACGCAACCTTATGTGCATAATCTTTCATAATTTATGTTTATATTGATGTTATAACTAGGTAAATTAAATTACGTGAGTCTTTTGGCATTACAGAGTTATTTTATTATTTTAATGATATTATAATTTCCTTATTGTCCTAAGTACAACAATAATGCATGATATAAATTATAAAAGTAATGTTCAGCTCTGCAGACTTCATGCTGTAAACGTATAAAACGCATGTACTAAAGTATCTAGGATTTAAATTAAAACAAATTTAATTACATGTGGTAACGTGATTACATTCCAGATTACGCATTCTTTTAATGACTGGGCCTTTGTACTAATTATTGGGATAATACAGTCAACATCAACAATGCGCGGGACACTCGAAAGAAGAAAATCATGATTGCAAATATGCAATGTGTGAATCTTGATCATCCATGCATTTTGCGAGTTAAAAAGGTAATTAATTACTTACAATAAACAAAAACTTTTGAATTAATATTGTTAATTTTTTTATCATTTAAAAGTTTATCGTTTAAATTGTGTCGTATTTTTATAATTTGATTGATGCTTTTTCACATGTACTTATTACGGACAAAATGTATTTTCCAATTATTTTTGGTACCGACCGGCTCCAATGATGCAGATAATTTGCATTTATTGGAACACGAGACTAGATACCTATATGCACATAAAATGCATAATTCCTATTTTCAATAACCATTTCAATACATTCACACGCCCATATTCCATTCAATATTCTATCGTTGAGCGAAAAAAGGTTACATGTTCCATGTTCCTACAACTTTCTGTGCAATAAAAACAAAGTGTGTAAAGAAAATGATAAAATTCACTGATTTATGACAGTTATGCCTGCAAACAATGTATCGCTTAAAATAATATTACTACTGCGCAGACCCCCGAAAGCAATCAATTCACAGTTACCGTTCTCGTTCATTTCTCAATATTCAATCTATATAGCACTTCCCTATAATATTGCCAGATAGAAGTGGATCACAGTACCACTGCACAATCAACAATGTAATCTTCAATCAATTTTCAATCTCTGCAGCCAACTGTTTGACTGTAACATTTCATTCAACAGTCAACACATAAGAAAAAAAGATAAATGATGACTACTGGCATTTTTTTTCTTTTCGAGATCTTTGAGACTTGCACTCATATAAATTATTTCAATGTCAAAATCATGTAATCGTGCCCTAAATCTGCTATAAAAAATCCAATGATATAATAATATACATTCCTTCTTACTCCAAAAGTTGTACTTATTACAATAATCGTATGTAACATTTGGTTCTTATACAAAGAACAGTAGATAATAATAATAAAGTTCATAATTTTGTAATATAATATGAATAATATGTGGCTTGACTACTATCGCGGTCCGCGACTAATAATCATAATCGTAACGCAAATCATTATCGTACGCCATTTTACCGCTTTAATAACTTCATCTGTCTATGACTTGGCTACTTTGACTACGACTTGGTCACACAAAAATCAAATCAGTGACGAGGAGGTGACGCTTCATGAGATGATGATAACTTTTTTCAAGGAATTTTCAAACAGTGCAGACTTGTACTATGACTTGATTGTTGCGTTTTTAGTTGACTGCTGATGGACATTTCTAATAATGCAAAATACTAAATACAATATAAAGACATTCATTCGAACCAAACTGTTTTTTTTTTCATTTTTTTTTCATGTATCATTGTTGCCATGGAATATTGAATAGTATAGTATGTGCCTAGGCATACGGCGACGTTATATATGAATACCTATGTGCTTCATGGTGATGATTACTATTATGACTGACTTCATTTTTAGTTCGCCGTTATTGTTGAAGAATATGACAGTTATAAGTTACTTCGTTGGCCTTTCTTTCTTTTTTAAAGTAACTCATGAAAAGACCAAGGTTGTATATTCTACTATACATACATATATGAGTGATGTGTCCCTTAAATTATAATTCCCTGCTCATTCTCATTCTATCCACTGCAAGCAAAGTCAGTAGTCAGCCAAGCAACATTGGGCAAAGATTCTAAACAGAAAGATCCTATATTTTATGATGAATTGAAATCTTTCACGCACAACCAAGAAAGGCAGTACATACATTGTCGTTGTTGTCATCATTGTTTAATATAAGAATAAAAATAGACAAAAAAAATCATAAATGTGTCTACTTGGTGGCATATGGGATAAAATATGATGAAATTAGCAAAGGTCACTTGATTTATGCTTGCACTGCCAATTTTATGTTATGACGCTACACATGCATGTGCGATACATACATACATGAAAGGAAAAGATGATCTATGATGAAGCAGTTGAGTCGTGATGACTAGTAATGCTATATTATAACTGAAATACATTCAATTAAATGTCAATTGTGAGAATTTTGAGGCTAATAACAATGTGCTACCACAAATACGCAGCAGCAGTGCAAGTGATGCGATAATGATGATGATTTTTGAATACATAATAATAATTGCAGTCATTCAACCAATTGCAATTTCATTTCAAATTTCAATGCTTCACTCACACATCAACTGTTGTCGTTGTGCGGTTTGGATTGGGATAATAATAATGATGATGTGTGGTTTTAACACTTTTATTCTTAGAAAATAATTACAGTGCCTATATGCCACGTCATGCCAAGCAAGTAAAACTTTCAAATATAATACACATTTTTGAGATTACCTCACACTAAAATACATACATACATAAAATTATCAGAGAGACGGAACAATGAACCAAGGATGTGATTTAAAAAAAAGGCCTTCAATTGTTGTGCATTGTTTGTTGAATTTTTGTGGGTTTCATAAACATACTTGTAAACTAGGTAATAAAAGTGATAAGATGATATTGCTATGATGATGCATTTTTATTACATAAACGTTCTTACCTGCAGCGAAATGCAAAGCTGTACTCCGTCTACCCGAGTTATCCCTCGCGTTAACGTTTCTAGGACTAGCCATTTGCTTGACCCTCGTCAAGTCACCCGCTTTACAAGCCTCAAACAGGTGCTTCAACTGGTCTTTGGCAGAAATTGGAGTAGAAACACCAGAATTTGGGGCACTTGAATTAGCACTCATACACATAGGACCTCCAGCACCGCCGCTGCCTCCACTACCACCACTCCCTCCTGCTCCAACGTTATTGCCACCAAGAGATGAACAGTTAGAGCCTCCGATCATAATACCGTTTGAGCCAGAATTGCCACCATTGCAATTATTGCCTGTTGCACTACCACAAGAGTTACTAATACTGCTAACGATACTCATATTTCCGGGTGAGGATTCCCGTATTTCTCGTAATATACCGTGACTGTGGACACCACAACCACCATGATGGGATAGATTATTACCACCACCATTAACACAACTGCTTCCTCCTATACATCCTCCACCATTTCCACCACCCCCGGCACCATTTAATAACATATTATGAAGGCATGATAAACTGGCACAGGTGGATGAGGACAAGGTAGAATTTGTTGTAGATGGTCCGCCGTAACCACCACCAGAGGAATTCCCTGAAGCACCAACACCACCACTATTACTACTTATTAACATGCCACCTCCTCCAGACATTGTGGACTGTGAACTAGAGGATGGTGGGGGAGGTAGACCTACAGCTCCGGGTATTGAGCGACACGGGCTACTTCCACAATCTGAAGGGGTATCCCCACCATTTCCTCCTCCACAGAGGCAGGAACCAGAGCAGTTATTGTTCAATGATATGCTTCCGTTTGTTGAACCAGGGCAGTTGCACGAACAACTACCGCTGTAATTGAGACCTGAAGTGTTTGAGCTGCTCCCTGAAATTGGAGTACAGGGACAGGACATGCTGTTGTTAGCGCCACCGCAGGAATATCCGGATGTGCTCAAGTGATTGCTACTTCCATCCATCTTACTAACTTTAATATGATTTCTTTTGATGGGTTGATTGACTTTTGATAATGATGATTTCGTACTTCCGTTCTTCTTGATAAATTGAGTATTGTTATTTCTTTTTAAAATTGCAAACCAAGTGTATCTATTCTTCTTATTATTATTGGTTGGTGTTGTTGGGCATTAAATGAAGCGTAACGTTGATTATGCTAAATGTATTATTTGTGGTTCTTCCTCCTATAGCGCACGAAGGGTAGGGCAATATAATTTTTTTATATAAATCGTGACGTGTTGAGAATAACGATGGGTTTTCTTAATATCTTTTTTGTTTCAAGAGTGACAGTATCACCACATATTTTGCATTCATGCAAACTCGATGATGATTATGATTAGGTATTAAATTGACGGTTTGAGTTATAAATTATTTTACAAAATACAAATATCAGCTTGCATGATAATAATATTATTATTTTCTCTTTATGCGTTTTCAGAGAAATTCATATCAGCCTTTCTATTAAAAAAATATGCATGCAAACTATAAAAAACTGCTTTGAATTTTATCGATGAAATTGCTTGGTCACAACATCCAGTAATAATATCACACTTTTCCCAAAGTAATAAAAGTTAAATATTGATCATTGTTCGTGCATGTTTCACATTGTTTTCTCATTCAGCAGCAAAATTGTAACCACAATACGCAATTTCTCCAACAAAAATCTTTTCGACGCGAACATCACATCCTTACGCAGCACGTTTCACGATATTTAAAAAAAATATAAATTTTGACAAAGATAATAATGATGGTCAAATTTTTTGATTGTGGGATAAATCAGTCAGTCATCAACCAAATCAAATTCGATGAGCTCGTTGGAGGATGAAGGATTCCCCGTCCATGACGTGATTTGACACGTTCGTCATGCTGTTTCTGACTTTTAAAAACGGCTGATATCATGATTATATATGTCGCACCGTGATCCTTAACTTAAAAAAAATATATATAACTTTTTATTTTATACAAAAAAAAAATTCAGCCCTGGTTTGGCTTCAAAAGTATCTCATGACTCATGCGAGCTTTTAACAAGTTTACACATCACACACACTTTTTTTTATTTTGTAGTATATTTTTCACCAATTAATCTGTTTTGAAGCGCATCTTTCAAACAACCAAAGCTAAAGTTATTTTTAGGTGTTGAGTGAGAAATTTTTATGCTTCAAAACCATCTCAAAATATTATCATTTTTTTGGCGTTATTTTGAATAACCAGGCAATAAGTCAAGTGCGGGCCAATGAACTTTTTATTGCTTTTCCTTAGATGTAAATACTATGATGTATATGTGCCTAGTAGACGAGCTGTTTGTTGTGTAATGTTTCTCGTCTTGTTGATTACAATGTTTTCCCGATGTTATCAAAGTGGTGATTGCCCAAAAACGCTTTTAATGTGCCTTCCAGAGTAAATGGACTGATTTGTCATGTGTCATCTTGTCAAGTAATCAATATGACGAAGTAGAAACGAGGTTGACAGAGAGTGAGCTTTGTAGCTATGGTGATGTGATATTACGTTACGTTGTTTGTTTGCTATTGAGCAGATGGTCCAAATTGATTGTTGCAGTACAAAAGGCGGGTGTGCATAGTGTAATGATTTTAATGAGATCCGTTTTTAAAAGGTTGTGGGTGGCAATTCGCAGAGAGAAGAGTAGAAAGATAGTTTTAGTCCATTAAAACCTCTCCTTGACTCCGCTCCGCCTTCAATCTTTATCTTCTTTTGCCTGTGTAAAAAAAATACAAAGAAAACATACATTACACTTCTTTATAAGGTTATTATTTTTTAAGAGTACCGTTTTCTCCTAAAAGCTAATTTTCTTTTTATCACAAATTTATATTTTAAAAAAGACGCTGGCTTTCTAAGTAAAAAATGAAATAAAAATTAATGGCATTGACTATAAATCAAATGATTTGTTTTGAGGGCAGTTTTTAAAACTTTGAAATCACCATATTATCATCATCAGTGTTTTTATTATTATTTACGAGAATAAAGAGAACAATGATGATGATAATTATGATAATAATAATGATGATCTCTTTGCATTGCATTTGTGTTGTTATGCTGTTGTGGAATTACGCAGCGATTACGTCTTTTAAGTTTATGACTGCACTTAGAACAACACGACCCTGATGATGATGATGATGTGGTTTAAAAACTCAAATAAATCCAACGGTATTTCTTTAAAACGTTCTTTGTATTTTTACATTGTGTGTCGCGTGGGTGGCGTAGCATTCAGAGAAGATCGGTCCATTTTGTAATTATAATAATTTTCAGAAAGTCTACCAACCATTAAAACAACTTTTTATATCCAATGTAAGGATTGCATAAGGATATATGTAATATACATTTACATACATAAATACATGCATAATAAGCAGGAAGATGCACGACACATTTATTTATCAAACTGTGGATGTACTAATTAGGCCCGAAGGGCGATAATAATACAATCATCATGCGGGGGCGGGAGTGTACGAATGTAGTCGAGCTGAGTTGATTTTAACTAAACCTTTAACTTGTACAGTTTCGCAGAGCAAAAAAACAGTTTATACCGCGTGTAACGGGGCTTATGGCAATCGTATTTATATAATTATAGTGTCAACTTCTTCCACTGCCCTGCATAATCTGCATAATAAATTAATTCCGGTTTTCTGAACTATACAACCCCAACATCATCTATCTGTAAGTAAAAAGTAATATGAACAACATCAATTGTCCAGAAACGTACTCACAACAACAAAACTTTAATGGCTTTTGAAACATAACCCAGAAAGCCTTTAATTAATATAATTGCTACACTGTCAAGTTAAACTATCAATCAAAGCTTACCACCTAAATTCATTTAACTCGTCACGAGCTTAAGAAAGAGATAAGCCCAAGTCATTTTGAACGTTTTACAGGAAAATCACTTTACCGTGATGCGTACCGATCCCATACTGAATTTGATTTTTTTTTTAAATAAATTGCTTCCTTTTTTCACGTTCTACCTTAATTGTACCAACATCTCATAAATAAATATACCTAAATGCTGAAAGTGTACATTTTTATTTTCTAAATTATTATTATTATCTATATATTTTGTGTAAATTAAATTACTACCAAAAACTGCGCCGGCAAGTGAGTAGTTATAACCAGTGTGTAGTGCCGACTTGCCAGCAACAAGCAGTCAAACTGCAACATTTCTACCTACTACACCCACAGCAACATCAACAACTGTCATGTCATCATCATCATGAGAGAAAACCAGAAACCATGCTAGAGCAATCAACAATGCTTTTTATCACAGAGTTTATTTGAATTTTCATTGTCATCATTCATTATTTTGGGCATCAGGGAACAATTCTTTTTTTTTTAAAGTAGCACATGGGAAAGCTTTGAACATCATCTTTACTACACTGTAATATATAGCAGTCCTCAAAAAATGCAATAAAAGGTACATATTATAGAATCATACAAAATAAAAATGAATAATCAATTCATATTTAAACAATATCATTCATGACTCATATTTCATGATATGATAACCATGATTGCTGATGGTGCAATGGAAGGGGTGCCTTAGTTTTTTTTTTCGTTCGTGATGATGTTACACATTTCAATAATAATATAAATGAGAGGATACATCTTTAAAGATTGAAATCATTGAAATTGATGATCCAACAACCAACCGACCGATTCACATTTTTTTTCGTTCGTGATGATGTTACACATTTCAATAATAATATAAATGAGAGGATACATCTTTAAAGATTGAAATCATTGAAATTGATGATCCAACAACAAACCGACCGACCGATTCACAACTCAAATAGCCAAAGAGTCATCATCAGCATAACGTGTAACAAACATGCCTTGCAGCCCATTTCTTTACTAAACAATATTGAGGTCCACGATTCGGTGCCAGTGCCACCATTGCACCACAAGAGAGCATGAGCCTACTAACACGAAGAGAAGGAGAGGATATTATAACGATTGACGAAGAAGATTATGCTAATGATGATAGCCAAAGAGATGATATAGTGATGAAAAAGTATAACTACAACAGACTATACACGATAAACAGTCGTTCAATACAACTCATCTTCACCTTTACACAATAAATATGCAATGGTCCCTGTTGACTGACAAGCTATTTTATTGCCAATAACTGAAAATTGCTACCGCTGCTGGTGATATGATGATGATGATGATGCGAGGATGGCTGGCTTTCTAAAGGATAGCACTCCCTCAATCAGGATAAAAAGAAGAGAGATGCATTTCTTCAGAAATTCTATATTATTATTGCAAGTGTGCCTTTTTTATGTTGTCAATAAAAATATAAAATCACAATTTAAAGAATGGGGATAATATGTACTGTACTTTTACGCACTAATAGAAAATGCACACCCAAAAAAAACACAATCTTTACTACGAGCCTACCCAACTAGCATGAAAAATCAAACTACATTTATTGCTTTTTTGAAGTGCACATCCCGTGTAGTGACTATGTATGTATATATGTGATTGTATTGAACATGACATGATGATGATTCTTTATCAATGATGCAGCAGCAAATAATGGCAAAAATGCATTTTTGCACACCTGAAGCCATTTTCATGATACCTCTGCACTTTAAAAAAAAATATACTAACTACTAAACTTTAACCAATTTCCTTTTTACAACTTGTGCAAATTTATGCATAGATGTGTGACTTATCAAGAACCACTTAAATGAATGCCAATCCTCATGTCATCATTAATGTCAGCATAAAAATTGTTTCCCCTTGTCGTTGGCTAAAAGTACTTTTAAAAATAAGTACATACTCTCTGCTCATTTCTGGGCTATTGAATATTCCCTTCACATTTACAATCGGCAGCAATAATAATAATGATGAGGATGATGATGATACAATGATG
This sequence comes from Zhuqinia jingwanae, assembly GCA_027744095.1. Taxonomy (NCBI): domain Eukaryota; kingdom Metazoa; phylum Arthropoda; class Collembola; order Entomobryomorpha; family Paronellidae; genus Zhuqinia; species Zhuqinia jingwanae. The sequence goes on from JAHZNC010001736.1 coordinate 9,771, forward strand.
ATGATAGCGATCGTCACCATTTTTGTCGTAACACCTTTTTTCAATGTTCCTTTTTTTCAAAAATCAATCTGCATTCTACACGCAGCTCAGTGTATATGTTCTGGCAAATACAAAGAGTACCAATATTTATAAACATGAGTGTTTGATATATAGTTTTTGTAATACAGCTACCGCATAAAAACGTTTCTGTTAAATGTTTAGGCTGAAATTTTTAATAAAAAAAAATAGGACAAATATGGCAGTTATAAACGAAAAAACAGTGATACAGTATTGATCATGTTGATATGCTCATATAATTCTATTATAAAAAAGACTATTATTACATGTTGTTAAGAAATCAAATAGGAAGTGAACATGTTGTATGCAAACTTTAATTTTGATGGATGCGTAATTTTTTTGTGAAAATATTTTAAAAGAAAATTTGCCTACAGCAGACAGTCAAGTCACAAGTGGTGAGCATCAGCAGCGAAAATTTATTTTGGTCATGTTTTTTTATTGCAATCTATATCTGTGATCGTGTTGGGTAGTGGGAGCAAGCAAAAAAAATCCTCAAAAGATTTTTAAACGGTTAGTCATGTTTTTTATTGCAATCTATATCTGTGATCGTGTTGGGTAGTGGGAGCAAGCAAAAAAAATCCTCAAAAGATTTTTAAACGGTTTTACAAGGCAAGATCCAAATTAGGTATATTTGCTCATACATAAATACAATAAGAAAAAAAATTGTATGGTATAAAAAAAACTGTTTGTAATAATGTTTACAACAACATTGAAATAGGCGTGTGCTCTTCTTTTTTCTGACATTTAACTTTAAAGATAACGGAGAATGATAAGGATGCTATATTTTATGGTTTGGCTAAAGTTTATGTAAGAGGGAATCACCACCAACACATCAAATGCTCTAAAAATATTGCAAGTGCATATATTATCATCATATCATATTATTATATATTCTAAATTTGATGATGATGATGATGATGATGATGATGATGATGATGATGATAGAGACATAAAGCACAAAAAATAACTATAAACGTGTACATATGTATGTACGTTACTTTTGTAGCTAGGAAAAAGGGAGAAGAATGAAATACAATAAAGTATTATCGTTTTTTAACGCGAGTTTTATAACAATACACAAGAAAAACACACAGTGATTGTTTGTGTGTGGTTGTTGACGACTATACATAATATATTCATACATATATAATAACCTATGTATATATACGATTGTATAACACTTGCTTTGTTATTAAAAAGCGCAATATAAAGATTTTTTTTACTACAAAGCCATGTTAGGAAATAATTTAATATGTATACCTATATTTATTTTAGTACTTGTTTTTTCACATAATAAATAATATTGTGTATTGTAGCAAATATGGTAGTACATCATTATTATTACACACACGAGACGACCAAACAATTGATGGCGGCTTTTCAAAAAGTAAGTTTACGTTCAAGAGCGAGCAACAACATAAATAGGTAGTAATAAAATAAATAGAGGAAAAGAAACAAATACAAGGTATATTAAAGACAAAAGTATTGACACTTAAATTGGTAAATATATATATATTCAATAGTAAAATACACACTCAGTCAGAATGTTTGTTTTTTATACTTTTATTTATTTTCTTCAAGTTGATTTACTGTATTTACTTTATATTTAGCCATTTGGATTTTTAATCAAGTTTTTTTTTTAGATTGCAACTTTTAAAATGTTTAAACGTTAGACAAAGAAGACAATAAGCATATAGATATATTTCTATAAAATATAAATCATGATGATGTTCGCATGAAATAATGGTCCATACACGTAACAAATCACAGAGTAAAATGAAGAACAAAATTATCTGCACGAAAATCACCTTCTTATTACCATTTATGACAAAACTGATATATAGATATACATGCAATACAATCATATATATGTATATCTGCCAGTCATTGTGAAATATCTAACCATTTGTCATCAGCACTAATCATTAATCATGTGCACGTGTGCTCGTACTGTGCACATTTTTATGGTGAAGTGCATAACAGAAAAACAGGAACCCTCATTATATAGGTAACATGTTTAAATGAAATAATTAATGATGTCACCTAATATTCCATTAAAGCCATTATACATAAATTATAGTATGAATACTTCATATCATATCGAGATCTAAATTTTACAAATTCTCGAGTGGTGCATGTAAACATTTCAAAATGATTTTAAAAATTACAACTGGCTATATAATAATTGCTTGCATTGAAATCTTTTTGAATTTTGTAATTTTCACAAAAAAAAATTGTAATATAAACGTGGTTAACCTATTTAACAAAATGTTATATGTGATAATTATGGTTCAAAAATAGGGCAAGTGTACTTTTCAGTATAAAAATTTAAAAGCTTTAAAAAAAAGAAAATTCAAAGTTAAATTATAAACTAGTGCAAAATCATAAAAAGTACGCTATAAACTCGCTGGCACGCAATCTATAAAAAATACGAAATAAAAAAAACCAGTGCCAGTGCCATTGGCGCTTTTATCTAATCTTAAATTGTAAATCTGCCGTTTAACCTACAAAATTCGGCGGTTTCAGGTTTTGGTTCATAGTTCAAAGCATGACTTTTAAAACAACATAAAATGGGTAAAATAAACATGCCCAACAAATCGCTAACAGAAAAACTGATAAATGATCATGATCACACTAATAATCATAAATCTCCTACGCTTTTATAATTTAATGCCTACACGTAACATATTTTGCTTTTAGTTTGATGCACGAAACGGACATGAAAACAAAATTACGCATGTTGAAAATGATGTGAAAACAATGGGGAGCGGCTTACTTTGCCTGTGACATTGGATTGGAGATGATACTCCAACAAGAGGAGTCGCCATCATCGCACGTGTACACATGTTAAGTTGAGCTGACAAAGTTGATATTTTTTGTGCTTTAATTTTTAATTTTATACACTAAATATGGAGAAGTAGCAAGTGTATATGTTAAAGTAAAAGCAGCTCTTGTAGAACACGCCACGCCGCATTTGTTAAAAGGTGACATGTGACAAGGGAGAGAAAACTAGGAAAAACATTAAATCTGACAGCCAAGAAAATCCCAAAAACACTCAAGACCACTTTGATTTTTTTAGTAATAATTAGATGGTTGGGTAGTAATTTAATAAGAGTCCACACTTGATACTTTGTTCAGCTCTTTACAGAAAAAAATNTTTTTTAGTAATAATAATAATTAGATGGTTGGGTAGTAATTTAATAAGAGTCCACACTTGATACTTTGTTCAGCTCTTTACAGAAAAAAATAAAGGCGGATTGACTTTTTGGACAAGAATTATGACTCCACTGTCAAGTCAAAACTCTAGACTCAAAGCCTTGCCTTATTTGATACATCATCAGCTTAAAATCTGTTTCATGTACATACATAAGCATGCTATAAATTTTTATATGCTTTTAATTTGAAAAGTCAAAAACATGTTTCCCCTATTGTGCTTTAGTATTGTATGTCGGTATATAAAAAGTGCACAGCTTCATTGCTAGTAAAAGTCATATAAAATTTGGCACAAAGAAAAAAATAAAACTTTTAGTCAAGTTGCAGCTAATCTCAATATAATTATTATTTCTAAAAATTTATAACAGTTTATAATGATAATGTAGCGTAAAAATTAAGCCTTAGTAAAATAAAAGCTTACCTCTTCCTTTTTTTCCATGTAATTATGTCTAATTGACTCTACTGAGTTTGGCTTCTTTCAAAAACTGCTGAATTTGTTTTTCATTCTAATTTTGTAATACAAAAAAAAATCTTTTTTATATTTCTTTTATAAAGATTTTCTTGACTTTGACTTTGAAACTGTTTATAGTCACTGATTGTTGTGAGTTGTGTAGAGACAAGTTGACCTCGGTTTAGACAAAGCCCAAAAAAAAATGAACGCACATTTGTATCTGAAGTTTAAATGCGGCTATGTTATTCCCATTGTTGATCTACTGATCTGATCAGTAATACTACCATTGTTATTAGCTCAACTACTGATATTACTTCTATACATAGTAGTATTCCAATGTTTTTTGGACACCTATTGAGCTTCTCATGGTCACGCCACAAAAGCAACGCTTATACCATATTTGTGTGGAGATGGAGAAAAAATACACAGTGTTTTTCTTTTCGTGGTGGCCAAGTCAAAAATTTGGAGATGATGACAATGGCGTGGTGATGACGGCGCACCGTCAACCATGTCAGTTCTCTATTACTGTTGCTTGCTATCATATATTTAGGTATATTAATAATATTATGTAGTATGCTGGGATGGTGGATGACGATCACACACACAGCACTGTAAAAGATAACGGCTTCTTGTACACCACTCTATTTTAAAATTAGGAGATTTTATTGTCAGCCGAAATTACAAGATTTCATGTTTGGCGGTGGTAGGTAGGCCGATTGAATGATAGTTTTTTTTATTCATCGAGACGTTTTTGAAAAAAAGGCGATCTCGCGACGTCATCTCACGTAATATTTTTGCGACTTGGTCAGTGATGGTGCATCTTGTCACATCATATCGTCAACAGCCTCGGGTACATTATATTTTAAACGTGAAGATTTTTTTTTCATGAGGAGGACAACAAACAACAATAATAATATTTATATACTCTTGTCACTTGTCAATCACTTTAAAATAACTTGTCATAAAACCTTTTTTTTTATCTAGTAGTCATATATTCATATTCGGTATGGCATGATCCATCGTGCCTTGTTGTTTTTGTCGTGTTTGTGTAGCACTTTACTCGTTTGCTGATAATGATAATGTGACATGATATCATAACGGCTAGAAAAATTTGGTTCGCTTTTTTTTACAATATCAGTTTGGCAGACTTCCTAATTCCTGAAAGTTTACAATAATAATAATAATAAAAGTGACTCTTTGTATTTTAAAGTTAGTCTATCAATTCAATTCAAACTACACTTAATTATCGCTTGTGTCGTCTGAAGATTAACAGAGATATAGATAGAGTTGCTTATTGCCATCATACTGTCATAAGCAAGAAATGGTCGGAATGAATGTGTACAACCTAAACGAGTATCCATTTTTAATTTTTTAACCTAGATATACGTTTTTTTTATCTGACCCAGACAATAGACATATGAGACTGATGATGTAGGTATACATCATCATCAGTCTCATCATCATCAACAGGTGATACATGATATGACATGGTCATCAATGAAAACTGACACACATTTGTATTTATATTTTGCACCTGTGTCAAAGTGAAGTATATTGGTGTGCTTTATAAATATATTTATTTGTATTTTCATTAATTTTTTAGAAAGAAAAATCCGCCATGATGACAATGAAGTTGAAAATAGTTATTTTATTTTAGTCTGAATGTCGCGTGCGGCAAGTCTATGTTTCGTTTTGAACATCAGTCGTGGTTCAATCATCCTCATAATAACCGTGCGCCGTGCACACACACACAAACGCAACATTTACTTTCAAGACTTTTTATGGCTATTATTATGATTATATGATGGTCATCATCCTCTCATCACAGCACACAAAAATGTGTACAATGTCTACTCAGACACCCATGCTTGTTTTTTGTGTCGGTCATTTGCAAAATAAGACAAGAACCGATAACAATCAGAATAATTTTCATACATATACAGGTATATTATAGTAAACCTTGTCTTTAACGAGTTTTCCCCCTTATAAATATACATAATATATGCGTTTGTGTTTTACTGCTATACCAGTTAAATAATAATAAATATAATTTGTTTCATTTCAAACTTGTAAGGGAAAGAGCAAGAAAAAAAGTCAAGAGTCTTGAGTTGACTTTGATTTACCGTTATGCTAATAAGGTTCAGTGTTCAGGAATCATAATCAACATCGCATCGGCGTTAAAAGACGAAAGCAAACAATAAATTCATGTATCTGTACGTCACACACACACATAGGAAATACCTACAAACACACTGTTTTAAACTTTCCATGGGATTTAGCATGCAACTTTTTACTGAGATATACATAATAATATGCCGATAAACATCTTTATATTCTCTCTTGGTTTTCTCTTACACACACACACACACACACGTAGTAAGTTCTTTTCAATGAATTTTTGCAGTGCTCATGTTCACTGCATACATATTTATATTGTAGTACAGATGCAAAAGGTTAAAACAACAAAGTATCAGTTTACTCATTCATTCATTAATATATCAACAAATTAATGTAGGTCTCTTTTGAAGTGTCAGTCAGAAAAATGAATGAATGAATGAATGAATTCACAATTCACAGACATGCAATACTTAAAAATGAAATGAAACGTTAGAGCACACAATGATTTTTTGAATGAATGAATGAATGAATAAAAGTATGAATGGGAGATGAAACATATCCGTTCGTGGAACTATACATTAGATAGGTATTCTAATTACTGAGCGATTTGTTGTATTAAATAGTTATACATCCACATCTTTTTATCATCGTGTGTCATCTTAATTTTAGCTTTTTAAAGACTACTAAAGTATAGAGTTTCTGATAAGTCATGAATAATTATAATTATCAATAATTATTTTGAATATCACAATCAGATGAAAGATGAATGACTTTAATATGAGAATTTGGATTTGTATTTGTATTTTTTTAATATTATTACACGTTTTTAACTTCAATCCTTTACACGTTCTTACATATAGGTATAATATACACAATAATATGCATGCGTAGGTATTATGTGTAAAAGTACTCAACTTGAATTAAAGCTAAAATTTAAAATCCGTCACGGTTGACTAGCTATATGCATATATGTAATCTTCTAGATATACATTAAGTGTGTATTCACTTCTCTTTTTGTTTGTCATTGATATTTTTTTGTGCTAGTGCCAGCCATTTTACCAACTTTCTGCCAGCAGCAGCTATTTAATTAGTACTGATTCAGCATTAACAAAAATCTGTTTAATTTATTTGTGCTGATAGATAACCATCCTGTATCCTGTGCGTGGTATGTCTGACTATAGAAAAGTATAAGTTGGTTAATATGAAATACACATATGCATTGTTGTTGATTGTACATAATAACATCCGGATTGGGGATACGCCAGCGATGCTACACATAATATTACAAGTAATAAATATCAATTTCTCGAAACGTTTGTTGTGGGTAAATGTCTACGGGAAATAAAATATTTAATTTTAATCTAAACATTCCTTCTCTATGTAATACACTAATTATCATAATATACATCTGCAGATTTCACATCTGTCATGTAGGTATTATCAAAACACACACATAGAAGAAGTAATGTAACTACTTTTGTAAATGAATACGTGTACATGAGCTTTAATGATAATAGATTGTAATTACACCTTTGTTGCTGCTGCTTTCAAAAGTTCAACCGTTTGAAGAGTTTAAAAAAATACATTTTGCTCAATTGCAATTGCTGCTCTGCTGTTACGACTGGGACTACCCTATGTCATATGCGTGTACTTTTTCATCTTATGCAGTGAGCTCATGCTAGCTATTTGTATATCTGTATAAATAGTTAACTTAAAGACTTCTCATCTTTACAATTTAGCTCATAATTGAAGTACATTAGAAAGCGGTGGTGACTGTAGGTGATACCAGTAATAACCGGTGATAGGGAAGAGATGAGGATATCACTCGCATCATCATCATCATGTAGCATCATGCTACGCTACATTGTCGAAAATGTCCGTTTAAATAAATTCTTCAAGAAGGAAGAAATAAAAAAGATTTTCTTTTAAATATTTGAGTAGGCATATGGGCATCAAAACGAGATGTGAAGTTGTATGATGATGATGATGTATGATTATTCAAAAGAGAAGACACATGACACCATGATCTCTGATCCTTTAAGATTTTCCGTGACTATTATTATGGTGATGGTGGCTGTTTGCCGTGTGCATCTTCTAGGTTTAAGGCAGGGTGGGATCATGATGTGACGTGTTTCTTCTGGTAAAAGTACAACAAACTAAAAAAGTAACCCAGTACGAACACCATACAATCATCTCATATCTTTATAACAGTCTTCATGATCACCACATATACAAGTGACCGGTGACGATGATGGTGATGTTGTGTGATGCTACTTGATTAAAAGTGCATAATAAAAAAAAATATATATACTTGATTCCCTTTGACAATACAATTGAAAGTGTATTCAGTCTTTCTACATCTATTAACCTTAGTTTGTCTTCGCATCTACTCTGAATCCCATTCACTCTTCAAATGAGCCAAATGCTCTAATAAATTCAATCTACGTAGTACATTGGTTCTTTTGTATATTTATTAGGCTTTTTCGATCCTGTCGGTGCGGTCTATTCGTATCTCCTCACAGTGATCATATCATGGTTGTCGTAACTCGAGTTAGTGTCGATACAAGTCTGTCAGTCACTCAACTTGGTATATAGACTCATGATGAGAAGTTTATATATATGCAACAAAAAGTTTTCGTAGAGGAACCACCATGCATGGGAGACAGGAGGAGGAGGAAAATCAAAACAATGAGAATAGAGAAACTCGACTAAATTTATCTAGAACTGCCAAGATTTACTTGAATCTTGAAAGAATTATTTTCTCAAGTATATGCTTTCGCCGCAGTATTAATTCATTGCTGATGATAATAAACCATGTCCTCACAGTAACAATTCAATTTGACATGATGACGACCGAGACAAAAAAGAAGAGACAAGAGGATGACGACGATGAGCCATGAGCAAGTCTTATTTTTCTCTCTTGCTGCGGGTTTCTTTTCTCTCAAGACCAAAAGTTCAATAGTCAATCTAATAAGACGACACTACTGGCATTTTACATACAAAGGTTTTACACGCTACGCACATGCTACAGTAATGTAGCAGCTCCATAAATATGATGATATTGTACATGATAAAAATCCAACAGAAAGAAATTATAATATAAATCTATTTTAGTTTATCACATACGTAGTATTCCCATTGCCAATGGGTATTTCATTGTGTGTTGTCTACTAGATTTGGTCGCTAGTTTATTACGAGAAAAAAATGTTGAAACTAGTGATGAATTGATGATGATGTAAGCATCTAGTAAATCCAAGTTGTTTTCATTCCCATTCTCTACCAGATATAATTCCTACTTTGATATTATTACCACAAAAAATCAACTTTGATAAGTATCTCAACCCTGCTCAACTTTTTATTTAGGTAATCTTTTCACCACACAGTGTACAAGACAAGGTGTATACCGATTGATATACAAGATGCTGGTGTATATACGTACGTACGTTTTGAATATGGATAGTCAAGTGTAAGAAAACGACAGATGCTACACGTTGTACGTATGTGCTGCTCAGCAAAATGTTCAATGACTTTACGTGATACTTGCCAGCAGAAGGAGCAAAAGCTGTTTCTCTTTTGTTGTCAGTCTTCTTGAAAAAGTTCACTTTTTTATTCTACTGTGTGTGCTTCTGAGGACTTCCTTGCCTGAAGGAGTTATTAAATCTTTACATATATTAAGATTACGTAGTCGTAGTAGTAGTTTGATGGTGGATGGACGCATGAGAATGAGAATAAATATGTGTCTGTTGTGTTGATGATGTGAATTGTAAAAGTATATAAGCCGACAGGTGAGCTTTGAGACTCCTTGAGACATCAAGATTATCACGATGATGATGATGATGAGTAGCAAAAGAAGGTCTAGCTTACTTTCTGTGTCTACGACTACCACATGGACATCACCACCACCACCACCACAGAACACAAATAAATGAAACCCTACAAGTTCAAAGTTAAGTCAAGACCACAAGAAAAAATATTGAATCTTCAATTGCCACTGCGTTTCCCACTCCTGCTGTTATGTTATAGTTGTAGAACTATTTGTATTATAGATTATATATTCGCACGATCATCAACGCCGTCATCGAAAGAAAACCCTCTTTGCAGGTCTGCACCCTGGCCAAAGACTAAAAAAGATTTATTATTAAATCTAAAGCACATTTAGATTTATGTGCATGAATAAATGTCAAAGCAAAAATTGCCGTTTCATTGCCTCTTGCCATTAAACCCGTGAATAATAATATTACGATAAGAAGGAAAGGAGCAACATTTTCAATGTGGTAGGTAGTGGAATCAAAAGTAAACCGTGAAAGAAAGAACCTTATAAATAGCAGACGAATAATGTGAGGTGAGAATAATATGAGTGGTCAAATAATACAATAATAATAATATACTAATAAAAATAGGCGTTGCACGTCAAAAGTAGGAGGATAAAAAAACCGTTACTTCACTACACGGATACTTAAAATGGCAACATACATAACATATTCCGTTTCTCTATATTTCGATGTATGTGACTATTTTATTATTACCTGTGCATTTTCTATTTCTGTTTCTCACTTTTAAAATAAGATGAAAGATTTTTTGATAAATCCTCCTTGAATGGCTTTCCTATTTATTATTCTTGACCAAAAAAATAAGTTTTTGTTTGATGTTTGTTATTTCAGTCTACCTACACGATTGACGATGTTATGATGATACGATATTATTACGGAGATGCTAATAAATATGCATTAGATTTTTCTGCTACCTGTTGTCTTTTTAAAGCTTTTACCATTTTCTCCGATGCTATAACGACAGACAAAGAAAAGCTCTGCACTAGGATTCTCTCACCCAAGAACAACAGTATAACAACAGTACCGACAACAACGAAATAACATGAAAGTTAATATGACGAGGATATTATTATGGTACATATAATATAAAATGGTCACCCACGCAAGCTCTTTTACCTGTTCTCCCATTATTGAATAAATTATACATTTATATATATATTTTCACTTGCTCGTATGTATGAAGTCTTAATATGGAAAATAATAATAATATCGTTTATGAGAAGTGTACAAGTTGTTTGTGTGTGTGGTGATTTCTAACGTGATAAGGGATTCTCATGACAGGTGATTCCTGTGTAAATGAAAGAAACCGTGAAGTCACGATATTATTGTTATTACACCGTCTGCATTGCATCGGTTTTTTCCCTTTACTATATGATTTTCCCCATACATACACCTGGGCTGATTTCCTTAATAAATCCCATATTATTTTTTTCCTGAGAGAGCTAGAGAATTTACACTGCTTGTAATCAGGGAGGCAGGTACGAAAACTCGTAAACCATGTCGTGTGATGAAAACAGCGACAACGTCTGTGTACGTACACAGTACACATCCCATTCATGTAGGCACACAAAACAACTCATTGTGTAGCATTTGGCGTTTCCGGTCTTCTCAGACTTCTTGGGCTACTATTATAGCAACTTTCAACCATGCATCCACACTGAAATGCTGAACCCAATCAACACTACCACCAACTTCACCGTCTTATCTTGAGTGAACTTGTGAATGGGACCAACATAGAAGAAAAAAACTTCGTCATGGATTATTATCATCATCAATGCAAATTCGACTTCCGGTCTTATTCTCTATAGTGGCAGCATATATTAGACAAAAAGTGTACAAAATTTTTAAAGGGCCTTTAGTTTGTTTCGTTTGCTGACAGAACAATTTTTTTCCTACATGTGCATACACACATATATATATATTATGGGAAAAGGATGCGCCCATTGTTGCCAAAATTTGTATGCATAATTTCATATGTATCAATGTACTTTTATACACAATTATTATTCAACTCAGAATGAAGTTTAAAGGTGGGAGGAGGAGGAGGAGGAGGAGGAGGAGGAGGAGGAAACGATGTAAGACATATATTATGTACTGACTGACAACACAAACACAACCACCTTGTACATAGAAACGACTTTACACACTACTACGTTTAGAATGCATGTGATTGTGAATGAAGAAACTCATTCCGGCGTAAAGGTAGTTAGTGACTATACCAAACTAATCCTCTTCCAACAACAAAAGAGACCATCAGACCAGACAACAACATCCCGGATTAGAGAAATAAAATTTGTCATGCTTCGTTGACCAAAATTCCTCTAATAGTCTTGCGTGGGAATTTACAATGCGTTTCGGAATTTCGGTTGATGGTTACGGATGTGCGAGGATTCAAATACTAACTCGAATTTCTTTGTGAAAGGACATTTAATATTTAAAGTGGCGGAAGTTTATTTTGAAAAATGCTTTGGCTGAGCCAAATATTTACTTTTTACACTTCATCTTCCTCACAATACAATAAATAAACCACTAATTAGAAAATTTTGTAAAAAAATGAAGATGACTCACCAAGTAGACAAGCTTAAACCCAATTCACCAGACCAAAAATATCAAACCTCATACTAAAAATTTAACGATAAAAAAGTGGAATTCGTCATGCATCAAGTAAAACAATAAATACGTAACTTGCAAGATTCGGAATCATGATGATCACAATAATAAAAAACAGATTGTACTTTTCGGTGTAATTTTTTAGCATGTCTGCTGACTTGAGTTCACTGGCTGTGTAAAGTTTTTTTTATAATCATAACTGTAAATCCGTAAATGTGGGCTTAGGTAACCATTGAAAATAATCAAAGCGGAATTAAAAAATACAATAACATCATTTCAAACATTTATTGTTCTGCTTTTTCAGCTACATAAAATATAGTAAACCTACAGACACACTGCACACAAGATGTGTAAAATGTCAGTGTATTATTATTAGGCATGCAATTAAATTACGTTACATGTTGCCAGTAAAAAAACAACGATTTGTGCAAATGCAGGTGCAAATGCAACACAAAAATTGCAGTTTAGAGCTACTGTGTGTAATATATTTTAACTATATCGAATATAAAATATCAAGCACTTTTTTT
>JAHZNC010001737.1:0-26123 GCA_027744095.1 Zhuqinia jingwanae
ACTTTTTGTTAAAACAAAAAGGAATTTTCCATGTGTGGTTCTCTCTGTCTATTGTCCTATCTTCACCGAACGAGCCATCCATTCTTTCTTTCACATTCTCTCAAAAACTAATGGATGAAAGCATCCATTTTTCTTTCAGATGCAGTCAGAATGTGAAATGGGTCTTAAGCACTTTTAATAACTTATAAAGAATGAAGAATGAGCAATATTGTAATATAACATATAACTTATGCACATATTATATATATTTGTAGTGATACCCATAAGCAACTCTGCTGCTGCTACTACTGCTTCTTCTTCTTCTTCAGGGAAGATAAAAAGAATAAAGCATAGCCTGCTTGAGTTGTAGTATAATGGAAGGTCTTGGAACCTACGTGCACGTGAATGTCGGCTCAAATATGAATATTTACTCCTTGATTCTTTTTTATCTCTCTCCTTCTATTTTACATTTATTAACTAAAACTGAAGAAGAAAAGTGGCCATTAAATGTAATTGTCTACATAATAAATTGCTCCAACTTGATATGATAATGAACATTAAGCCTTGCGCGAACTTGTACTAAATGGAGAATCTGAAAAATTTCCAATTTCTTTGTAAAATTACAAAAAAAAGTATGTAGAATGTATTAGTAACATGAGTTGATCAATGTTTCATCCGTCGTTTTGAGTTTGAAAAAAAGCGTAATTTTATCATAAAACAACAAAAAAATCTTTGTTTTTGTGATCTTCCAGATTTAATTTGCACTCTTTGCACATGCATTGCATACATTAATGTCATCACATTTTTTTGTCATTGTCTTAAATGCAATAAATTTTCAAGTATGGAACTAATGGATTGTTTTTTCTGTTGTGGGAAGAGTACTATTTTTATTATTTCTCGAAGGCAAGTCTAAAAGTCACGTTTTGTCGATAACAACCCATTTGAAAAATGTATAATGACGCACATAGTACTAATGTATACCCAATGCACATAGTGTTTTTGTGTTCCAAAAATTAGATTTATGTATAACATTTCATGATTCAGCACGTGTATTGTTTTTGTGGTTATCTTGTTTCTATTGCTAATTTCAAGAATAATGTATAGTTATTGTGTCTGGTTTATTGGGGCGGGCCACATTTTGTACATGAGCGCATTACTCTATCACGTAAAAGAAATGAATGAATGGATGTCACCGTCAAATACGTATTCGATACAAAATGTGTTTCTACTTTGACTAGGGCGAACTGCAAATCAGGTGGTTTCCTTCCCTTTCGATTTCATGGGAAACGTCCTTGAGAAAAACCCCGAGTATCTGGAATGATGTAGAAATAATAATAGGATGGGAGGACTTGCTAAAATAGCAGATGTGCCTTGTCGGCACTTGCATTGTACCCTCACACAATCCCAAAATCAGACCACACACACCAAACGCGACGTCAACCCATACATCATCATACGCACTTCATCCACTCAAAGAGGTGGGGAGACTAGATCGAGTAGTGGTGAGGTGAGTGATGGGGCTCAGTCACATGTGTGTAATGGCTATAATATTATGTATTTGTGCACATTTTCTTCTGGAACGTGTAATTGACAGTAAAGACCTTAGCCGTCTAATTTCAAGAATTAGTGACTGATGGGAAAGGAAACACCTTTCATTTCATTATTCCTCCCTGACAGGCTTACAAGAGATTGTAGTGTTATGCATTTATATATATATATATGCATTTATATATATGCATTTATATTTACTCTCTCAACATTTACTCAACCCTATCAAGAGTGAAAGTACCAAGTACACACACACTTTCTAGGGTGTCTCTTTGTAGTATCTCTTATATGACCCAAGGAACATTCTTTTTATGTGATCCCTCCAAATCCTCGGTAAACATTTTCTACCGTTGATGTTGTTAGTGAGGTGTGGTGTGCGCGAAAATGGTGAAAGTAAAGACATTCATGCAACAATGTATATACTCTTTTGCGCTCTTGCTCTCCAGCGTAATTCATTTCACATCACATCACTTGACGATGATGATGATGATGATACAAAAAATCTAAGCCACTTCGTGACAGAATTCAATTATAAGGAATATATCTAACGTTCCGCTTGAGTGGCAAATGTCATGGCTGAAAATTAATTCAACAAAACAAAACTTACTGGCACTTCTACAGATACTACTTCCTTTGCTATATATCTATATAATACAATATAAAGTACACTGTTGTTGGTAGTGGTACGGAAAAAGTGAAAGAGGGAGCAAGAAAAAGAAAGAGAGAAAACTATCTGTCTCCATTCAAGACACATTTCACTACCCAACTTCGGTGATTTGCCAAAATAATTTCCAAAGGGATGATGAGTATATATATATGGTAGGTGGTCACAACCAGTCAGAATGAATTTATGTGAACTACTACCATTACTACTACTAGTTACTATTGTTCTTGTACTGTTGTTAGTAGAGCATCAACCTAGTTTCAACAGACAAAAAAATAAAACCCTTTTGTCATGCACACTAAGATTCTCAAACAGGAAATATATACCTACACACACACAGAGAGATGGTAGGTATTTTGCAGCCAAAGTTATGTACATTATGCTCCCTGACAGTATTAGCGCTACAGCTTACCGTGTATTCTGTGAATATTTCATTAGACGTGAGCAACACTTCGGTGTCACTTTTGTACCAGAGGGACAATCTTTAAATGACAATCCACTCTGTCTGTGTGAGACCCAAGAATAAATAGTGGAAATCCACAAAACATAAAATAAAAAGTATATAGCGGCAGCAGCAGCACTTCAGACAACAAGAGAATGCACACATTTGTTGCTGTCCATCTCAGAAAAGCTTTAGGAAAATACCGACATCAGCTTCAATTTCTACGCAGGATTACTGAAAGGCTGTTTTTAAAAGTTTTTACGCGACTCCTCCGCTAACGCTAACGCATTTTATCCACCACAAAGAACAAAAGACACTGTCACAAAATAATGCATATATTCAAAGCACATCTTCTACATTTCAAACAACATGTTATGCATATACATGTGCTTGAGAGAGCAAACAAAACAAACAAAACAACAAAAAAAGATTTTTCATGCCACCACATCAAAAAAAAATTACAAAGAGTGACTTCACTCCTCTCTCTGTTGAAGCCCTACAAGCAAACAAAGGCGTAAACAAAAAGCAATTTATTCTCAAAATAGTCACAGTTTAAGTGTTTGCCCTTTCATATAATATGGGCCCCCGGCACTTTAACGACAAAAAAAGTTGTCCAAGATGGCAAAATCTTGTCACACTGTGCCATGGGAACTTTTGCCATTATTACACCATCCCAAAAAAGTGCAATGTTGACCCGTCTAACAATTTCGGCTATAGTTTGTAGTACCAGTACCCATGCACTCACATAATGTGTGTTGCGCTAATTTATTTTTTCCCATCCATTCCAAGACAAAAATATGAAGAATTTTGGAAAGTATACGATCGGAAAAAGTACAAAAAAGGCTTCGTAGCGCATATTGTCACATATTACCTTCATAAAAGTGCTTAGCCAAGGAAATGCGGTGACCTTATACTATATACTTTAAGACATAACACTATTGCCTTGAAAGTGAAACAATAAATAAAAGTCATTTTATGCCACCTTGTACATGGTCATTGTAAATCAGTTTGAGAAAATTAATGAAAAAAATGGTACACATTGTGTGTACCATTTTTTTTAAATTGAGTTGAAAAGCAATATCAACAGAGTGAAAAAGCAGGAAATGTTTAAAAAAGAACAATAGAAATGAAGAGGAAAAGTAGGCAAATAATGAAGCGTGTTGTAAGAAAAAGCTGAACTTTTCTATTTAAGCCCTTTTATTTAAGCTTTTTTTATTTTCTTCTCTTCTTCTTCTTCTTCATGTGAGAGCTGTGACGATATACTACTTGTAACCAGCGCTCATAAAGGCAACGGGATGCATGGGATTTTTTTTGTTCAAACAGGAATTACAAGTAAGCATATTATTTTATAGGTATTATTTGTTTCAAAGTAGGGCTGTAGGCAACGACCTGTATGTATTTATACGGGGCATTGCATATATATAGTTTACACATACATATGTACGTGTGTTGCTTGCATGTAGGGATTTTGTGTAGAAAGTATTCATTTGTTTTAATCGTTCAATCCTTTGAGCCTTGAAACTAGCAAGATTACAGACTCGAGTTACATTCACCAGTTACGTGTGTGTAGTCAATGTACTAGTATCATCATCATCAGCATCAATATATAGCTATCTCTCTCTCTAGGAATGAGTAAAAGAATCACACGGTATAAAAAAGGGAAAGTATAATATAATACGAGCATGTACCTGTTATGCACCATGGAATGTTGTTATCAATGAGCCATATGGTTGTGTGATACTTAAAAAGAAATAAGACGAGGAGGAAAAAGAAAAAGCAAACGTAGCAGATATCTACAATGACTGGAGATTTTATAATAATAATGCAAAGTATGTATACCAGATTAGTTGGTCTATATATATGGTTTGGCTACTACTATAGTAGCTAGTATGAAGCTCCTGTTATTCTTCTACTTCTTCTTCTTGGGAGTGTATTTATGTCCTCCATTCTTGATCGTTTATCTTGTTTCCAGAAACTTGTGAAACTCTTTTAGTTTCCATCTACATTCTATTCATTCACTCAAGACTTCTGCTTAACTAGATGAAAAAAAGGAGGAGAGAGAGGGAAGAGCAAGTGAAAACGAATGTTGGCATAGTTGAACTAGAGGGGAACAGGAGTAAAATGGAAGTAGTCATGCACGTCTTGGAGAAAATACATGGGAGAGAGAGTGGAAAAGGACAGGAAGAAGTGAAGTGAAGGAATCCCTTGTGTCGAAGCGATGGGTAGAAAGATCATATGATGATCATCATAAAAAGAGTAACATTCACTGCTCACTACTATTTGCTCTTTCATAATATTGCTGTGCCAATACCACACAGCAAAGTACAGTGGATTGCACAAAATTGGATGCATTATAATATACACACACACTATACCGACCAGATAGACACAAGAAAATGAAGTGGAAGGAAAGAGCGAAAAAGATAGAGAGAAAGAGAGAGAGGAAAAGTGAAAGGAAACAGGATTTAACTTACCTTTTTTTACTGAACTACTTGTTTTAACATTTACTTTTCATTTGCTTCAGCTTCAACGTTCAACTTTGTTTGTTCTGTCTGGTGGAAATAAACATGCGTTTGCAAAAGAAAAAAATTATGGCAAAAAAGATGCACCGTTTGATCTCTATTTAGTGGCAGGAGGAGCAGAAGTAACAGCAACAGCAGACGAAAGAGAGCATTTTTTGTCCATCATGTTTTTTTCTCTCTTTCTTTTTTTTACACTGCTGCTATCACTCCTACTACCACGCTTTTCTGTTGTCTTTGCTATTCATTTATTCCATGAAGATATTGCAAAGCACCGTGAGGAGGAAGAAAAGGAGAATTTAGCAAAGTCCTAGGTCAACTCATTAATAAAACCCCTCTTAGTGAACTGGTGGCAACTTCATTGGAAAAACAATTTCTTTTTGTTGAAATGCTCTCTTCCTTTCCTCTTTTCCTCCTTTTGTAGATTACCTTGATGGGCATACACACATACATACATATATATATATAGATATATAGAGAGAGATACCCATTGTGATGAATGGTGATGCGATGACGGAGCATTACGGAATAAAGCACAAGTAGAAAGAATGGAAGAAGAGAAAGAAAAACTTTCTCTTGTAAAGTACAACAAGTTTCTTTTCCCTTTCTTTCAGCAGCCTTCTTGTTTCACATTGTTATCTGATAAAATGAAATTCAAAGAGAAAAAAGTTTTTTTTGCTTGCTTAGTAGAAGCAAAGTAGTGAAAGTTCTCTCTACCTGTATCGTAATACCAGCTTTCCAAATTATCCTATAATTGTGCATGGTATTACTTAGGCATACTTTCTTTCTAGCACAAGACAAATACAAAAAAAAGTCTGTAGAAGAAGAGAAAGAAAAACTTTCTCTTGTAAAGTACAACAAGTTTCTTTTCCCTTTCTTTCAGCAGCCTTCTTGTTTCACATTGTTATCTCATAAAATGAAATTCAAAGAGAAAAAAGTGTTTTTTTGCTTGCTTAGTAGAAGCAAAGTAGTGAAAGTTCTCTCTACCTGTATCGAAATACCAGCTTTCCAAATTATCCTATAATTGTGCATGGTATTACTTAGGCATACTTTCTTTCTAGCACAAGACAAATACAAAAAAAAGTCTGTGATTCCCAGCGAAAACTTCCCGGTAGTATAAATCTATACAAAATATAGTATATAATGTGTGAAGGTTATAAATGGGCATATACGTATGTAATACTTTTACCCAATTGGCTGTTCCATATTGTATGGATTAAATTTATACTTTGTTTGATATTGACAACAACAGGGTTATTATATTCGTTATAGGTAAGCATCTCTTTCAGAGAAGTAGTTGTAACAAAACGTAGTTATATAGGCCTTTATATTACGCTTACTCATTCAACTCGCATTTCATGCCTATTCCAATTGCCTTTTTTACGATTCTTGTATTTTTTTAGAAGAAAAAAACTTTTTTAATACATTTTATTTAGTTCTTATTTTTGTTAAACTAAAAGGTAATCAAGCAAACCAAGCAAATTCTTTTCCTTGTTATATACATCTTTTCAAAAATCAATCAACACGCTTTATATAGGACTACACGTATTTACGTATACAATTTGTATTGCCAATGTTGTTTATGTTTGTAGATATTGAGGCGAAAGCAAGTGGAAAATATATGGGAGATAATATTATGGAATTATATTATATGAACGAGACTACAAGTAAGTCACTGCCAACATAACTGCATTATCAGCAGCAATTGCAAATAAAATTACTGTAAACTCAACGCTAACTTTTGAACTTGGATCAACCAATACAAATTAAATTTCCTTAACTTTCATGTTACGTCAGAATTTCTCACTCCAGAGCAGAAGTCACGTTTTTGCGTTTTTGTAGTCGACTACGTATAAAAATACTCGGAATAATAATGCATACACTTTCACGTTCTTATCAGTTCTGAGCATGAACGCGTCCGGGATGATGATTTGGAGAATGTTTTAATCATTTGAAATTTACAACTCTCTACATTTTTGGGAGGCCAAGGTCAGTACCTATATTGTACCAGTACCATTGCAGAAGCTCTTTCACATTATTACAAATGTGCTCCATATTATATTCCTATTACCGTAAACAAGCGCCTATTGAAAGAAAAAAGTGGTGTCGATGATGATGATGATGATAGGTTCTTAATCTTGATGATATCCTTTAGAAAAAGCCCAAACAATAGTGAGTTTGATGCTGACCATATTGTCCGGAAAGAATCTATGTAGAGGTGATAATGATAAATAGCAGAACATATACATATATAGCATATCCAATAGCATCAAAACTTATGAAAATGGATTGATGCGTGTGTGAGAGCTGGGGAAAAGGGGCCGGAGAAAGGAGGAACTGAGTGGAAAAATAAATGGGCGATTTATACTCTCTTTCATTCACAACACTTTATCTTCTGTAAAATACGTACTAACTGTGAAGTTGTGTGCTCAGAGCTCATAGATAGTTAGATAAACATTCCTACATACATGAATGAAATTTAATACCTATATACTCACACGTTCTGTAATGTAAGGTCGGATATAATTTTATATGAGTATACTTTATGAATGTTGAATAGGTACTTATTATTCAACACTGTTGTATCTGGGGATCCTTGGTCTCATAGTCTCATATGAGGCAAATCCGCACACAGACTGGAAAAGAGTATAATATTTATCTTTTTCCTTCTCTCGCATGTTATCCAAAGCAAACCAAGATGACACTGGTTCAAGGCTACCACATATTCATATACAGACTCTCTGGGTGTACCAACACACTCACCACTACTCCTTTACATTTTTGGTACAACTCCAATCCCTCCAGCAGTGTCCTGTAACTTGAGCTCTGGTAGCATGAAAAATTTAACCTCTTTCTTTAGTAATGCATACTAAACATAACGGATATCCCCAAAGGTTTACAAAAACCAAACATCTAAGTACCCAGTGCCTACACATATAGTACTCTTTGTAAACACACACCGACACACATACAAAACACAAGGGGAGCAGAGAGATTGAATGCTCTTTAAGGCCAACAGCTGAACCGAACCATTTTAAGGTCATGAATTCTCAATGTATATGTGAATAGATGTATATATGTCCATTATGCATTCCCACTATTCCCACGACAGGGGTATGTCAAGTCTTTTCTCCTTTTCATTCACTTGAAATGTCAGCACTACTCTATCTCGTTTTGACTTTGGCACTTGAGAAGTAAAAAAAGTGTCAACCCCACAGGAAAATCAAGGTGGTGTAGTGTGGTTATTTGGACTTGATGTGTTTGGAAAGTGAAAGAGGAGAAAAGTATTTACGGAAAATCACGCATTAAATCCAATTTGGCAACTACAATCACAGCAACACAAATATTTGCCAGTTGTAGTTTTGTGTATCTTACTTTTCCAGGTAAATATTTATGTATCCATTTCTTGGTATTTTATTTATTTCAATTAAGAATGACCTCAAATGGTCACACTGAATCAAGATTGTGGCTACTTTAAATTGCTTGGAGTGTTTTTATGATGTAGCACCATGTAAAATCACAGGTTTTAATTCAAAGTTAAGGTACTCACACATACAATATTCATTATCACTTCATGTTTTGACTTTTTTTAGATGGCGTGTTTGTGACATGAAAAAGGATGAATCCAAAAGAAAACCATGAAAAAATAAATTGATGCTTTAAATGCAGCAATCGTCGTCAGTGAATGAATAACAAACTTGATGCAACAGATCTAGCGGAATAACCCGTTTTAGATGTATATCTACAAAGAAAATAGAACTAGAGTTTTAAAACTTCAAACGCGCACCAATTTCTTTTTGAATCACCCACCGTCTTTACTTTTTACTCTGAAATGCAAATAAAATTTTGTTGACAATTTGTGAACGATGAAGTAGCAAACATGATGATTTGATGACTATGCTGATATATTTTTATGCACTTTGACTTTTAGTAATAATAATCTTTGTTACTAATAATATATTATTAGACAAATATGAAAAGGAAATGATCTATTTATGAAATTTGAAACGAGATAATGAAAAAACGAGCTCAAAGCGTTATATCTTATGAGTGCAAAAGAACAAAGCACAATAAAAAGTTTTTTTTTATCTAAAAAAGCAAATGAACATGCTTGAAAATAAGAACAAGATGACAAAATGATTTATATACTTACTCGTCTCATGACCCGCAAGGAAAAGGATGAGGTTTTCATCTTGCCCCGTTGTTGTTAGTTCTTCAAGACTTCTCGAGAGGATGAAGAGAGAAATTGGATTTCCCTTTTTTTGTATCTGTCAACTTTACTCTTTTTTTACAAGAGTGCGGAGGTGATATATTCTATTTTACCTACTCAACTCACTGGACTGACTCTTCGTTGTAACGCGTGGTTGTGTGGAAATGAAATGTACTCGATCAGGGTGTGTAAAGTATTTTATTATACTTACGTTGTTGTTGGTATCTCGTTAACTGGACAGGATGATGAAAGGTAGTAAAAATAACAGGGATGGGATGGAAAGGAAGGAAAAGTTTTTGCAAGTTGCAATCGCTTTGCCGACTGAAATCCAACACTAGACTCTAGAAGACTACTTGGACAAGAACAAGTGTGAATGTTGTGAACGTGAACTAGACATTGTATTATTGTTATTACTACTACTACCTATTATTGTTATACCCGTAAATATGTATGTATATGATGTATCCCAGAAAGCCTGTCTTGTATTATTACTGCTATTCGTCTTCCACAGGTAAATAGATTCTGTCAAGGTTATGTACGTTTGTATGTATGACCACTGACAAACAACCTGGTATCCTGTTGGATTTCCAGAACAAAGTTTAAATGGTGATGGAAATAGAAAGAAGGTGTAAAGAGGAAAAGGCCGGAAAATGACTTTAGTCCTATTCGCTGATATATACAGGAAGTTGGGACTTGTATTAGTAAACAAACAAAGCTCTTTGTGTGTAGTATGTGTGTATAATATGTTCGTTTACAGTTTGTGTGGTGGACTTTGTGGTTTCGTGAGAAAGAAAAAAGAAGAAGAGTGCACACAAATATTTTTTTCTCTTGTTTTTTTGTCAAGGTTTCCTTTCTATTATGGTTGTGCGAGAAGATACTGTTGCACGCTGCTCTCCTTTACCACTGCTGGCACTGCTCTTTCCCCAGCTTTCTTTCTAAATCTGCTATTTTTCTCACCGAGCTCGGTTTGTTTTGATGATGAAAGAAAGTGGAACAAGTAGCAACAGTAGAGCAGTTGGTTGTGTGTGTGTGTGTGTGTGCGAGTGTTGTGTTTGTGCCAGTAAAAAAGGATGCAATGAGCGAAGCTACTAGTTGAAAGTATGAAAGTCGGTTGCTTCGTGGTTTATATGATGCACAAGGGTAAAATGTGTAACACGTATGTACAGAGTTAATAAGCGAGTCTGTGTGAGTGTGTGTCTAAAAATCCTGGAGGTTCATGTAACTTTAGTAATGCAAGTTGGTGGTGAATGTACGAGAGAAAGAGAGGCGAGGAGCGAGAGAAAGAGAGGCGAGGAGCGAGAGAATGGGGATTTAGGATTCACTTGTGTTCTGGGTACTGGATATGTGTGCTTTTAGTTAGTTGGACAGAACGAGAATCAGCAGCACTTTTTCTTATCGAAATGAATGAAGGGCTGAATGATGTTAGTGGCATTAGTATTTACTTTGATAAAATGGATATTACGGGATTTTTATAAGTTTCATGCCCGGATGAAACGGACTAACGTATGCATGTATGCGAGAGTGGGTGTTTTTTATACAATCATGAGGCTGAAAGGGACAAAACTACATAAAAAAAACTATTGATGCTATTTAAAGTATGGGGCTATTTTGGTCTGGACACGTTTGAATGCTACTGCCAGAGCACGCTTTTTTCCAAAGTTATGTATTGTAAGGCAACAGGAATAACTTGGAGAACGGGAAATGAGAATAGTTTTTGAAATGACGGGAAGAATGGCTTGGATGGACGTTATAGTGAGTATGTGAAGTTGGGTTGGATCGGATGACTAAAAGTTGTGAGGTAAGACGACAATGCAATGTATCTTCATGGAAGCTGACAAGACTAACCAACAACGCGAGAGGATGTGTATAATATGAGCTGCGACTTGGTTTGGTGGTGGTGGTGGTGGTAAACAGTGAAAGGAAATACAAAGAGTCCAACGAGGGGACGAAGAAACTGCCACGCTAAAAGAAAAGAGATTCATCCCAAGACAGTACACACACACACACATACAATCACATAGCAGCATAAAGAAAGGCAATGCTGTGTGTTAGATACAATGCTCGCATCAAATTCACATGCTGTCTAGCTGTTCTGCTTTCCCTGAGCAAGGGCATTTACGCAAACTCCTCAGACCATGCTTGATGCTTTCACTCCCAGCGGTAATAGCACCACATAATGCATCGCTAGATACTTTTTTACCCATTTGCGTTATATAAACATCTTGGTTTCCTGGCAGTGAAGAGAAACGAATGCCATGACAGGAAGTGAAACTTTGAAAAGTAGCGGCAGGGTGGAACTTTACTAATAATGGAAACGAGCAATTTGGAATTTTCTACAATCTGCTTACTATGCAGTTAAATTTAATCCAACGACAAAGTTTTCTTCAGGAAAAAGAATTAGCAATGAGCATAAACCATTCTACAAATTATGACGGCGAAAATCCAAAGTTATTAGTAGATGTATAAGCACAAGTATCGAATCTTGTTCAGTTTATTCAGTTATCTCCGTTCCAATATTTCCTTATTCAATTAAATCGTATGTATGTATGTAAGTATATCATTACTTGGACTGTCTGAACTCATGCACCATTAAATATATGTGTTGTTGACTTTGTAAATTAAGTAGCGGTACAGAAGAAAAAATTTGCCGTTTTTTGTATTACTTTTTTGTCACAACGGTAAGGCGTGTGAAATACTGAAGGCTTATTAGAGTATTGTAATTAAAGCGTAGTAAAACAGTAAGCAAATGCGAAGGAAATCTCATTATGACTATCATTTTCCTGAGATTCCATGTATTGCACAATAAGTTTGGCGTATGTATATTTTTTTAAATCCCTCCTACAACTTCATACGTAACAAACATTTTGTATGCGCTGGCTAAAAAAAACTTAAATTTAAAATCTCTAACTCTACACATAAGTAGTTCTGCCTCGCTTGTCAAAAGATAATATTAAATATTGTAAGACACGAGTGATACGGATAAAGTTACAACAATCTAGTATTTTCATTACAATGTGAGAACACATATTATGTCTATATTTGGTTGATTGATGATGATGATGATGATTAGTTCATTTTTGGTTTCATTGTGTTACTGATACGTATTACTGTTTGTTTTGAAGATAATCACTTGATATTTGAATGACCATGCTAGCATAACTATTCGCAAGCTCCACTCTTTTGCAAGTTGAACGGAATTTAGCCACATCATCTGAGCCCTTTTCTAACACCTCTTCCAATTCGGTAAGGGAT
Organism: Zhuqinia jingwanae; assembly: GCA_027744095.1. Classification (NCBI taxonomy): domain Eukaryota; kingdom Metazoa; phylum Arthropoda; class Collembola; order Entomobryomorpha; family Paronellidae; genus Zhuqinia; species Zhuqinia jingwanae. The sequence goes on from JAHZNC010001737.1 coordinate 12,615, forward strand.
AAGGTGTTTGCCAAATGAAGATATACACCTGCAAATTTTTAAAAAAAAATTAAAATATGCTAATTTTCTAATTGGTATGATATAAAGTTGGATGAATATCTTTAAAAAAAAAAGGTTACTGCTTACTTTCAATAATGGTCGAAAACATGTCCGAATCAATTGTGTTCGGGTTTACATTAATTCGCTTCTTTAGCTGAGTGACCAAGATTTTCCACTTTGGTGTGGATTTTCCAAACATTTCCTAATATAAAACGAATAATAATCGTTATAACTGATTTGTATAAATATTTAAGTAGTATTTTATATTATGTATTAATTATGTCAAGATGTCCTTTTAAATCTTTACCTTTGCGTACAAAAGAACTGTTGTTGGCTGTCTACTTATCAAAATGCTGATTGCTGTCTCCACAGGCTCGCAAAACATTAGAAGAATAAGCTGCAATGGGGCAGACTTGACATTAGATGAGTTATTGTATACAAATGTAAGCACAGAGTCTTTAACTCCTTCCACCTTCCCACATGGGCTTGACAGTAAACTCTGAAATAGTTAAAATTGGTAATTAAAAAATTTCATCATGACGCCACGAGAAAGATAAATCTATTTATGGCAAGTTAGTGAGGGCAACGTACAAGAAGTCTGATGTAGCTTTCCATATTTTCCAGGTTGGAAAACATTGTGGGAGAAAATAGCGCGTTTGCAGGAGTTATCGACCCACCAGGCGTGTCCACACTCAAGAGGAAATTGACAAAGGACGGAATCTTCCCAAACATTTGGTTCCTAGCCATTATTTCCGTTCCATTAAAAGTTTCTGCTAGAAATGGGATCTCGTCCGAAGCCTTGCAATTTTCTGAATTGCTGTTATCATGCTCAGCAGGTGTCGACTCTTCATTATCCAAGACCAGAGAATTGTCTGGTGAATGAGGGAATTCGGCTATGGCATTCCTGATTATTTTGTTTGTCGGAGAAAATGATATGTCCGATATGTATGATCTGACTAAGGCTTGAACTGCATGACGTTCATCATCTGTAAAAACTATATTAGTAGACATTTTGTCTGTGTTTGTTTGAGAAAAGTCCTTGTTATTATTGTTTGATATCTTGGATGAAAAGTAAGATTCCAGGATGGTCCGAAGAGCTTTAGCCAATGACCGTTGAATTTGGGATTCAGAATTTAAGTTTACTGCTTTGGCAAATGCTAGCATAACTTCGGCAACAGAGACCTCCTGGTTTTTTACCGCATCAGAGATAATCTAGAACCAATCAAGGCAATAATATATATAACATCTACGCAATTACAATAATACATACATAATGCGTACTAAAGAGCAGTACTTACAGAAGTGGGCAAATCAGAGTTTACAGCAGTTAGGCATATGGCCAGGTCAGTTAAAGCCGCGTGTTTTGAGTTACGGTCCAGTATGAATTCTAGTTGAAGGCTTGACTCAAGTTCGTGGTACTTGACTTTGGATAGAATATCCTGAACTTGAGTTCGCACATTTGATTCAACACCGCCTGCAGCGATGAAGGTTAAAATTAAAGCTACCGTCTCCTTTCCAGCATAGTTGCGGACTTCTGCAAACTCTTTCAGTATCTACAAAATAATACATCATAATGAGCATCACAGATATATGACTAAATTGGCAATGTAAATACATACATAGCAAGTTAATGCTTCAGAAAGTTTTCTTACTTCGACGAGTCGTGTACTGTGACTTTCTCGTAAAAAGGAAATTTTAATAACCAGATCGACTAGAGTTTCTGGTGAATGACGCGACAGAAAATCTACAATTGATGACGAAAGAGCCGGAGAAAAATTGTGTTTGTTGTCCGTTGTCTCTTCCTTACAGTAAGATGAGAGTAAAACATCGATAAGCTTAACTGTTCCGGCTATGTACTGGGGTTCTTGGGTCAGCACCGAGTTTTCAATTGAAAACATGTGTTGAATATCCAACTTTGCCATGCAAAGATATGTCACAGCTAACTCCAGCAACTCTTCACTCGAAGTGGACGGTCCCAATGGATTCTGATTAGCAACCACTTGAGGAATAATTGTGGGATTTCCACATTCCTTAGAATCACTTGTAAGAAGCCAAGCGGCCTTAAGGTACTCGAGGCCAATGGCTTTACATAAGCTACGATAGCGGGGCGTGTAATAAGGTCCATCTTCAGGCATTGCATTCATGTAGGCCCGCAATATTAAATGCAATTCACAAAGAAGTGTGAAGTACGTGTCCAATTGCCCTTCTTGACTTTTCGCCAATCTCATTGTATCCTCATATAACAAGTCAGCATCAGGGAGCTCCAATGAATACACCGTCCACAGGCGCTCACTAACATAACGAATAATCATGTTTAACATTAACAGTCAAATTCAAATAGTGCAATTAAGTGCAATAAAATAAAATTAGTGCCAACTTACTCTTGTAGCAGCGCACTGGATGGAGATACAGGTGGAGAAAACGTTTGCTGCTGGCTGGTACCACCTTCCACAGGAGTTGGACATGCTAATAAGCAAATTAGGGATTCATTAGCTGCCATAAAACGCACCCGCACAAATGGACGTATTCCAACAAGGCAGGGCCGTTCAGATTTCAACGGACATGCCTATAGGTCATAAAAGATAGGTAGTATCATTGTAAATTCTGTGCTTAAATAACTCATATGCATGGAGTTGTTCAACCAAGTGCATAAAAAAAGGCTTACATTGCGATATTGACAAAATCCTTCGTGGTCCTCCAATGCATAATATAAACTTCTGCTGGTGTAAGTTTCCAACCCAGATTCAGTTAATGCATGAAAGAACAGTGAATCAAATGTAAACGTCACCAGCGGAGCAGTGAAACTGTAATTAGCAATTCGAACAGGATGACTCCTCGCCTTCGTAGGCAAATGGAACAACATTGCTTCTTTTGTCAATCCAACAGCACATGCCACGCCTCCAAGTTTATCTGCAATAAACACATAAACAAAAATGAGACATTTAAAAAAAATCAGTGCAAGTGCCACAGCCGTGTGCACTAAAGGTTTAATCAATTTTAATGACATACCATTAACTCGAACAGGATACAAGCCAGTCCCGGAAAATGATTCATGGATAGATACATTGCTACCAGGGTTTGTGTGCGGCAATGAAAGCCTTAAAATATCTTCAACATTAACTCCAGCCACTGCCGACGAAAATATTATTCTTGATTTGTTATGATAGATCTCTCCACCGTATTCCTCAATTACAACCGTGTTACCAGCCCTCTTTCTATTTGCACGGGTTATAGAAGGTAAATGAACTGTTACGCTGTCATCACTTGGGTCAAAAGTAACTTTGTTGCTGTGGTCCAAAACTGAATTCGATCTATGATCTCGTGGACTCCCGAATTTTGAGCTACACGTTCCAGCACTACTAGGACGACCTTTTGATTTGACCATTCCATATTTGTCGGAACCAACTGCAGACGGGCTCCATGTTTTGTCAGATTTGTGGATGCAGAATACTTGAATTTTTCCAGGGCCAGTACAAGCAACAAAATTTCCCAGGAATGACAAGCTCTCCGGAGCAAACCCAGGTATTTCCACTGCACATAACCGGTCAAAGTCGTGATACTGCATCTTCCCCCTACCAGATACTTCCTTAACGCGAAAACTGAAAATGTTGATCACTGATTCAGCAGAAAGTGAAGCTAAGTGGCCTGTGAGGGTGCAGGAAGCCACGTGATACTGCATCTTCCCCCTACCAGATACTTCCTTAACGCGAAAACTGAAAATGTTGATCACTGATTCAGCAGAAAGTGAAGCTAAGTGGCCTGTGAGCGTGCAGGAAGCCACAGCAATTGCCGGCGACGTCAGGGGAATTTCAACCATAGTCAAAACAGGTTTTTCCACATCATGTGCTGACGGAGATACACCTGCAATTCTTGTCCGCATTGGTTGACCATCACTCTTTTTGTCCCAGTGAAGATACACTCTAATATTACTACATTTACTAGCCCCATCCCCGTCCCGGCATTCCAAACACAAGAGATAGTTACCTAAATACCAATACCATACAGACCGACCACATAAAATCTTATTTGTGAAGTCAGTAAACAAGATATTAAGTTTAAATATATTTAGATAATTAATAATCAATTATTACCTTTGCGGTTGTATGACAATGATCTAACAAGGTCCATTGTTGAAAAACTATGCGATAATTTTATTTCTGTATCAGATTCTATGGAACTGACACTGCTGGAACATGAACCGGATCCTTGTTGTTCCATTTCACTTCTCTTGTCATCCCCTGGTGAAAGTGGTGATTTGTCGGCATGGCCAAATATAATTGGAGCACCTATTTCCGGTATGTTATGATGAATATTTGTGCCGACGCCTCCAGTGTCCACGAGATGGTCAATAACATCAGATGCTTGAAAGCCATGTCCCGCAATATAAACATTTATGTTATCTTCGATCCCAACAACAATAGATTGGCCAGCCACTGCAACCGCGGCAGCCTCATCACAACGTCCAATTTTTTGTCCCCGAAAATGGTAACAAGACAGTACACGAACCATTTTGAATCTAAATCTAACAAAATAACAATATATTATGATTACACGCTTTCAATGATATTTGCAAGTGTGATATGATCGATGTTGGTGTTAAAACAATATTATATTTAATGCTCACCTTTCAACAAAGACCTCTAAATCTTTTGTTCATACAACGTGAATCTTTGAGGACCTGTGTACTTTACGAAATCACAACAGATACTGAACACAAGGCTTCAGTTCAGAGAGTCACTTTGGCATTCTCGTCGTACTAGTAGTTGAATTTGTTGAATCCACATTATCCACAACTTGAACACTCCATTCGCTGCCCATTACGTAAATACTCTAGAATTTTATCCAACCATAGCTTGTCAGTCCACTCTCGCTAAACATTTAATGAAATGAATAAATGAACTACCAACATGCGCACACTTTTATGCTGATTGTTGACAGTAACAGTTATCAATAACATCTTACCTGAAAATAATTCTTGCTTCCCGTTCTTAACGCGTAATAGAAGTATACTTTGGGAGAGAAAAAATGCTCCAGTTTGTTTGTTATATTCGTCTTTACTGGGTTTTACATGGACCTTGACAAATTCAAGTCAGTTGGAATAAAGCTTGCCTCCGTCACTTCTCTCACACACACTACACAATGTGGTGGTTGCTGCTTTCACCATTTAACATTAAGAGGACGGCGTATTATTTTCACCCGCACTCACATCACGCCTTGTCGGTATCAATTTGCTAAAAAACAAAAACAGAAAACAAAACGGCTGCTATTATTGTTTGCACTTCATCTAGCAACAAGAGAAAAACACACTCCACCACCCGTGGCACCGAACTGAACAAAGTAAACTACTGCGAACTTTAATCGCTAAGCTTAAGCTTGACAACACAGCTTGCAGAGTATTTTATTGTGGTAGGTGGCTTAAATTATCGATATAAATGCATGGACATCCGAGAACCATTCCATGAAACTCGGTCAGCAACAAAACAGACGTTTACTTTTTCCCATACACTTTGTATCCGGTTGTATAAATAAAAGTGGATGAGAAAAACAAAGCTGCTTGTCATTCTTGCCACTTGCCAGTCTGCGCAGCGTATGGTGTGGGCCACATTATTCTTTCGTTTCAGTTTAGTGGACTTGGACTACTTTTCTGTATTGGAATTGGAATGCTTTCTGCTATATTATTCGCATTAGCATTCGCAATCGAAAATTTTTGGTAGTGTGCTCTTTATGCACAATGTTTGCAAACATACTCCAAACCCCTCATTAACTAATCAATAAAATGCTCTATTGATTGCGAAAGGGCTTGGGGGCTTTGAGCTTGCTTGCCACTTTGCTCTAGTTGTATTCGCCCAATTTTCATTATTATTATTAATATAATTATTATTGTATTTTGTTGTTGTTCATTATTATTCTATCGTTGAAGTAAACAATGTTGGAACTTTTGCTCCTGACGAGTTAACGCTTCACCCCAAATATGTACAGCAAAAACACGATCACACCCATCCCCTCAAATATGTACGCAAATACTTTTAATTTAATTTCCCGGAAATAACATGATACCTACCTTGTAAAAACACACAGACAGCAAAAGACAGGAAGGGCCAAAATTACTCACAAAATCAAACAAGAAAATAGAAAAAAATATACGAGTCCCCATTCTCCTGCTTGGAGACAACACTATCGACTATATACACCAACTTCCTGTGGAGCTAGATTAGCTGGAGAAATGAAGATCTCATCTGTCTAAAATATAATCAATCATATGAGCTGCCGTAATTGCGGGCATGTGTATCTCGTCTTCTTTGCCCAGCCAACTCGATGGCCACATAGGAGAAAGATAGTGAGCACGAACACACACATAGATGCGGGTGTGTAATGTGTAATGCAATGTGTTGCTTGTTTCCTCTTCCTCTATGCACAACAGCTACAGAAGAGTTCAGTAGCAGCAGTCTGCACTTCTGCTGCTGCAGAGCTTCGCTTTATTGTGGATCTTCAGTTTCGACAGGATGCAAACAAGCTAAAAGGGAACGATGATGATGATGGGAACGATCTATTTTTTTTGTTTCCAAAATTCATGTACTTTAAAAAGTTATATTCACATGAAATAGTGTCACATTAACATTATGTAACTGTTTTTGGATGAATGACACAATACATGCAAGCAATAATAATTACAATGTGAAAATAAGAAAATGCTGACACACATCATAAAGCTGGTCGATGCAACAGAATACTTCACCTCGAGCGTTTCTCAAATTTCCCATCGGTTTCATATTATTTATTCATGATGCAAAAACGGGCTTTTAATAAAAGTACCTGATCACGTTTTGCACGTACACTTCTGTTTGCAGCTCATAAATATACTTTGGTGTGGAACAATGATGATGATGCCAGTCTCAAAAGAGGCTTTTAATAAAAGTACCTGATCACGTTTTGCACGTACACTTCTGTTTGCAGCTCATAAATATACTTTGGTGTGGAACAATGATGATGATGCCAGTCTCCAATAATAATTTACATGAAACATTCCAACATACTTTATCCCGATTCATTCCAAAAGTGAAAATGATCATATATACTAATTGTCATCCTCTAACCCCAACTCAATTTTAATTACGAAGTTGCCTGTTGTTGCAATGTTAACAAAACATTTCAAAGATGAAATACCACATCCCATTGTGAGCTCTCTCCATTTGCCATTTCCTCTATATATGTATATAGGTATAAAACTTTAGCATTGCATGATATTTAAAAATGTGAATTTGTTCCAATTCGATAAAATGAAATCCTATGCATTTTTTTTCATCTTTTTTGTACTGCATTTATGACAATAAAAATGCTACGCAGTAGCATACTTTGTCTATTGATATCCGGGGTTTCTTTCAAACAGTCAACAGCAGAAGTAATCATTTCTATTCAGTTCAAACTCCCACTACTACACCCAACTCCACACCAGATACAATATTATGCAGACAGAATTGTGCTGCTTCCAATAATTATTGTAAATTTTCCCATCGAAATTCTCGGAAACAAGATCGTTTAGTAAGACAACACGCAGCAGTTAATATTGAAACACACCATTTACTTCGATTGTCATGCAGCCAGTGCCACTGAATTTTACAGTCGGATATTGGGTTGAGTTCCAATTTACTGAATCCTTTTGTTTCACTCCACAACTACAAACTTGCAATTACAATTTCATTTTGCATCAAATTGTTTTTGTTTCACTTCTCCGTTCTCAGTGTAGCTCATGGATGCCTTTTTTGTGTATTATGCCTTTTACACGTCTTTTATGTTTTGGAAACTGTGAGGCTGATGATATGATGTATTTACTATTGCTGCTCTTTACTCTCTAGAGAGTATTATCATTCTGTCAGATTTTCTTGGAAACACGAAGTACATCAAAGGAGTGCATTTTGAACACAAACAACACAACAAACATTCACATTATTTTATACAATAATGAAAGGTTTTCCAAGTGGAAAGAAATAATTACATTTTAATTATTCAAAGAGACTACAAAGTCTCTTTGTTATTATATGTATATGAAGGAACATTGATAGACGATTCAGATGAAAATCATTTTATAATTTTTTCGGTTTATCCATGTACTCTCGCCTTGCACCATGGACCATGCATCGCTGATTTACAGTAATTAAAAGCATTTAGTCAGTTTTGGACTTCATAGTGTTTCATAAAGTGACCGCTTGGATATGACATCTAGGAAGTCGCGTTGCATGAAATGTGTGATATTTTATGAAAACCCTATTAGTATGAATAGCCACTATAATATTTTTTAGCTGCAACTTTATACACATGATAGAAATGTACTTTTATTTTATCAATAGAATAATCCACATGATTTGCATTATGTCACGCGATTTATTTCACGAGCAAGCATTTTTTACACTGCATATAATGTTTTCCATACATGACAAAGGAATGAAAAGGAAATAGCATATATGAACAAATGTCCGAATGGGGCGAGCACGTTTATGCACATTTCACTTTTATGGAGATCCTTTCATATTCCGTTACTAACTACAATTTTATTATTGCAAAACAAGAATAATTGTGCCTTTCATGTCGTGGATAGAGATTAACATCATGTCCCATATCTGCGTTAGATATAAGCAGATATTCCATATAACGTTAATCTATGTCTCTACTGTAGATTCGTATATGACTTTGTTTCTATGTTTGCTTTCGCCACAAACAAGATGACATTAGCTTTCCCCATTGTATCATCAGACCTTTCATCTTTCCACAAGAAAATATCATTTTAACACATAATTCAATTGAAATTTAAAAAAAAACTTGACTGTTGCTCAACCACCACTGTTGTTCTCTGAGGAAGAGAAACCACCGTTTGGCTTTCAAATGGCCTTGATATGCCAATGGACTGGTATGCTTTGTTATGATATTTATATTTAATGTTTTGCTGTCGGCATATTTGACGGGCTTGCCCAGTTTCCCACATTTGTGATAATGGTATTCCTATTATAAAATACAAATTCATTTAATAATAAACAAAACAAGCGAAGCATTATATTTAGATAAGGATGGTATCTATAAATTCCATATCCTACATATCTTCTGCTACTATGCTATTATAGTACCATGTACTATACAATTTTATTGCTTTATGCCACCACTGTCACTGTCTATGAGTCTATAATTTCAAATGCATACACCAACAAAAAGACAAATACAATACACAATACAACTTTCTCCAAGCGAGTTGCGGTGAAATTTATTCCAGCTCGGTTAATCCACGTATTTTTTAAATGAAAGTTTCTTAATCGATATTCTTGTCGAAATATCATTCAATTTGCGTAATATTAGGTATGTGTACAACGTACACATTATGCTTTATACATACATAATACCTACTACTTTCAAGTAATAGATTGTCATGTAAAGGTCTACCTGTTGTAAAAAGACCATGAACGTCAACGTCACCATTAAACAAAACTACTATTCAGCTTATTTGTTCCTTCGTTATAAAGAAAAAGTACATAGCATGAAATATGGATTACAATTCAGCAGAGTTGTAAGAAACTTTTTTTTAAGTATCTGTTTCAGGAATTGCGTGACTAACTAAATAGACTTCCATATATACAGATATACACTAATGTGTCTTTATTATTATTTATCGATAGAATTCCATATCCAATCAGCTTTACAAGCACTTAAAAGACAAAAGGATACTCCACTACATTTTTCATTATGAACTCTTGTAAAAGGCGTTTTATGTATGTATGTATGTATATGTAAACGAAATATATTTGTGTTATTTGATATTTCGTCAAGATAATAATACACTAGGATAGCTATACTATTGTGTAGTAGGTCAACTAATGTAAAGTATTATGTGTCAGTAAAACTTGGGAAGTAGTGGCCGGTATTTCGCCACGTCTGCAATGGTTATTTTCCTACCCACACCAGTTTAGTTAGACTTCATTTTATTGATCGTAATATTCGCAAACCTACACTCTTATTCTCCTCCGCCAAGTGTTCCATGAGGGTGAAATAACCTCAGAGAGCTTATCAAAAGTGTTTTACATATGGTGTTATGTTGTCCATGTAAACATTTTAAGTATCATATTAAAAGTAGTAGGGCATGAAGGAGACTCACGGGACCTTGTTACGACATTCTACGTGTACTTGTGACGTGACGTTATATTACAGTTAACTCAAGTGAAACAAAAGTGGCAAATAAGGTGCTTCCACGATACTATTTCTTTTAGTTTTTCTTCGTGCTACAAGTGTTATTATTACACTCATGCATACATACATGGGGTTTGAGTAATAGTCTTGGTCTGTGTAACTGTCCACTTGTGTTTCTTTTCATCCATGATGACCCATCAAACACAACTACCAGTTGCAGTCTTTGAATTCACCCCAAGAGAATCCTACTGGAATTAAAGATGGAAAGCAGTGGTGTGGCTAGGAGTAGTAGTAGTAACTCAGATTTCCAGTCGGAACTCTTGCGGATGAATGGATCTTTGCAATCCTCCATCACCGAGCTGAGATATCATTGTGAAGTGTATCGTCTCAGCCTGAGAAGCATATGCAAAGTGCTAGCAAGCGTTCAAAAGGAGCAAGACGCTCGCCTTCGGTATTTGGCCACAAGCAGGCCAAGTTTTCACGCGTATCTTTTGAATCTTAGCCAAAGACAGGCACTGGATCGAATACGAAATGTTGCTAGAAAGGCATCAACTTTTATTAATGGATATTCCCTGGTTGACAAGCAGCTATTTCAGCCACCTCCTCCAAAGCCTTCAACTGCACGACGCATCGGTGGGGATGAAAACAAGAAAACGTAACAAAAAATCTGCAACTTCTTTCTCAATTTTTTTTTATACTCAAGCAAATATATAGAGAAAGAGCAGGGTTTATGAATATTATAATAATAAAAACATAAAACAATTACGAGAAATTGGAGAGCAGAGCAGCACGTTTGCATAATAATCATTTTTATGGTGAAGCTATAATATGACGCACGAATCCAGCTCAGCATTAAAAAAATGAGATCACTACCTGCATAAATTGCATCTAAAAGTTTCTGTTTTGTACCATATAAAGGCACTTTCTTTTCTGGTCGGATAATAATAAAAATTAATTATAGTAACTGACTGCTGGTTGTCTGGTTGGTATAATGAATATGAACGCGCGTATGAGAACCTCAACCAAATCATCTTCATGCAACATGAAAGCTTATACATATCTTTAATTTTTTATAGTGCTCCGGCAACCAACAGCACCAACCTCACTGAAGGTCTAGGATGGATTTCTAAAAGTTGTTCTTCTGGAGGCGGCAACAGTAGCAGCAGTGGGGCTATAGGAATCCTTCCTGTAATTGCAGAAGAAGACGAAGAAGAAACTAATGTAAACACGGAGGTGAATGACGGTGCTGGGACAGCATCACCTAAAAATAATAATAATAATAATGGGAAGGTAGAAAGAAAACATCGTTCCAGCAGTCGACTGCGGCGAGGTGGGGAAGCTAAGAAGAAAAAGGCGTCTTTAATTTCGTCGAAAAAATCAAAAAGCCGGTCTACGAGAAGCAGAAGCAGCCATAATTATTCCTCCTCTGCAAGTGGCGGTGATGTGGAAAACAAAAAACATCGAAGAAGCAGCAGTAGTAATGGAAGCAATGTTGATTGTAATAATAAAAGTAGCAGGAAAGAAATTAAAAGACGAAGCGAGAAGGAGAGAACGAGTAGATGGAATAGTAGTGGTGGTAAGATTTGCTTTGATACAGCTTCAGATCGTTCCAACTCCACAAATATCATACAAAGAGACGCAGACTGGAAAAAACCGGTAAAGCAAATAAGATCAAAATCGATTACATCAACACACGATCATCAGGATAATAATCATCGTCGTCATCATCACCATCGCCGACATCAAGTAACTAATTCTCGAACACTAGCCAGTCAGCATGATGAAGAGCAATTGGATGAGGATGAAAGAAACACAGGTGTACATTTTTCTGCTGCTGCTGAGCTAAACAAATGTCGTAAGCAACAAAGCCCGTTGATGTCTCAATCCAACAGTATTGCTAATCACATTTCACCACCGTTCAACATTGCCACTTCGTCTGCAATAAGTTCGGCGGTCATGATGAGAAGGAATAAAACTTCTGGCACATCTCACATCAGTGAGCGGTTGAGAATGGAAGCGAGGCGTGGTGTTGGAATTTATATGCGACGGCCTTCGAAGGAGAAGCAGCATGACAGAAGGGCAAGCAACATCAACAGAAAGGACAGCCCAATAAATAACGAATGTGGCGAAGAAAATCGTAACCGAATTCAGAGTAGCCGAAATATGTCTGCATTTCGCTTAAAAGAAATTCTCGAAAGTAAAACACAGAGAACAGGGACAACTACAAGACGATGGGGTGTTGGTGGTACCAGTACACTAACTGCTGCGAAGGCTGGATACAAAGTCAGAGAAAGTTTGGCTGTTGTTCGCAATCGCAATAATAATGGTGGTGGTGGGACTACCAGTCGTCAAGGTCAGGGAGGTGTTGCCGCTGCTACCAGAAAATATTTATTTTCATCATATAGGCCTCGTAATAATTTTAAATTGAATTCTGCTACTTCTTCAGAATTTGTGCCTGAAAAAGTTAGGCGCATCCAGCTAAACGGGAGAAGAAATGGTTTTTGCGGTGGCATCAATGAAGATAAAATGTATGGGGCAATGCGAAAAAGTGCGAGCAACAACAGTAGTAGTGTAGACATTGGAAATGGTTGCTTTCTAGGTGGCGGTGGTAATGGTATAAGACACAACACATCTTCTTGATCTCCCTCCCTCCCCCTTTCCTGCCGGTCTATGTGCAGTAGCTGAGACAAGACAAAGCTGCTTTTGAGAAAAGTTTCCCTTCTCAAGCCTTAAAGAAGTTAGTAGTCAGAATTTCTAGCACGCACACATATTGTACAAGCACCAAAGCAATGTGTAACCACTTCTGAAACTGCTCATGTAGAATTTAGCATCAAGTGAGCGAGAGAGAGAAAAAAAATAAGTTAAAGAAAGCTAAAAAGCTTTGAAGTGTTAAGTATTTACTGCAAAATGTTTCTCAGCACCTACAGTAGTATAAGCTGCTGCTGTTGCTGTACTAAAAATAGTAGTAATTTGCTATTACTTTAAAGCTTATATGTGTTTAGCTAATCAATATTATTTAACATAACATAATCTCCCTCAATTTAAAAGCAAACCCGTAAATGAAAAGGTAAATGTCCGTAGCATTATAGATCATGTAAATTACGCATTTCGTATTACGTGCCCACTCTTTTACTTTTACTGCTTGGTTTACTCTCAAATAGTAGGGATTATTTCAGCTCCTTTTTATTATTACTACACTTAAGAGTCATAAATATCTTTTGTGCTTCAAGCCCATCACTTCAAACAGATTTATGCTTCAAACGATTAAACACGCTGATTTAATTACTTTCGTTTTTATTACGG
>JAHZNC010001738.1:0-15037 GCA_027744095.1 Zhuqinia jingwanae
TGTCGGTGGAAGTGAGTGTAGTGAGTAGGTACGCACTTTTCCCCTTGAACAAAACAAAGTGTGAGTTTGCCATCAAAGGTTTAAATTGCTTATTCATACATTCCATAGCTTTGTATTACATGATCGTGTTTCCTCTCTCTCTCTCTCTTTTCTCTTTTTTGCTCTGTTATAGTAAGCCTGTTTTTCTTACTCTAGTACAGTTTTACTTTGGAACACAAGGATTCAGGAATACTAAAAGATAAAGTTTGCTCCTTTTGCTTGCATCCAACAACGTCAATGTTCTTTTTTTCTCTTTGATTTTTTGTAATTTGACAGATTGCTATTTCATGACACACAAGCAACTCAAAGCAAAGTTCAAAAATTATGGAAACCAGATAGGAACATAGAAAGAGAGACTCATACATGAAGGGTCCTATACTCCCACATGCACACCCACACACCTCCTCTCCTCTTGTTGTACCAAGACTGGGCAAGTGGACCTTTGTTAATTTTTTATATATTTCAGAGCAAATATGGCAAAAAATACAAATGTACGTCTGCTATCATATATCAATGCTACTTTTTTTTTATCAAAAGGCGCTAAATCATAAATATATTATGTCACTAATGCATTTCGTATACAAAATAAAGATTTTTTGCTGACCAAATTTTGTATCATGCTCACGAAAAGGTGAACGAACGATTCAAATAAATATATTAGTTACCTACATAAAATGGAATTTATTGGACAGCAAGTCGAAAACGAAGGATATTATGTGGTGCGTAGTATATGTTTCTTGTAATTACACCTCTTCAACAAAACACATGTTGCGTGCAAAAGTTTTTTTTCATTCTTTTTTCACATCTCTCTCTCTCTCCCTCCCTCGCTCCCTTGCAAAAAAAACTGTTAGCACTCAATTTCCCCATTTTTTGTTGTAGTCTTTGAAAATAAAAATCGACATAAATGATATCTACCGTAGCGAAATAATGTATTTTCTTGTGGTTAACAAACAACATAAATAAATATCAACTTTACTTTTTATTTTTTTCGTTTACTTTTCGTTATTTCTAAATGATCCTTGTTTTTAAAATGGCGTACTAGCGTACCTATGTGATATTTAACGAGCCTTGTTATTTTTTCTTCCTCTTTTTTGAGGATGGAAATGTGTTGCAATCTTGAAATCCACAAAACAGACAGCCTTTTCACATAAACATATAATTTAATCTTTTTCCAGTAAAAAGGATCCCATGCTCATACTACTACTAACTACATTACATGCAAGAGGATCTCTACGATAATTTCTGTTTGACAGTTTAAATGGCACTTTGCTGGAAATATACGAGCTGTCAAGTTGATTCTCACTTGCGTCTTCTACTTTACTTCGTTTCAGCTTGGCTCAGTGCATACATACATACATGCTTGTTATGTTTCATGCGATTTTTTTTTTAGAAAAGGATGGATTTTTTTGTTACCATATCCATTTTAAATGTGCAGCAGCAGCAGCAGCATCAGTGGCGGCAACCAAGGTAATAATAACGTCAAAAAAACAATCATGTTTCTAACTACTTGTAGTAGTATTGTAGTTGTGGTACTTCAAAATATAAAAAAATGCATACAAAAATACAAAATTTATTGCTTTCACATCTAACGAGCATGGAAGCGAGAGAGGAAAAAAAAATCCTTTTTTGGATAACTCTATCCATCCTTCAATGTAAATTGTTTTGCAACTAATAAACACCTTGTTTTCCCTCTTGTAGTATTTATGCATGCTGTTGTGTTTTTTTGTAAGCGCATTTTGTATTGCATTCCGAAAAGAGCAGATATATATATGCCTCTACAAAAAAATATCATCATAAAGATCATGTTACGTGCACGCTGATGCTGTAATTCTAGTCAATATAACATTTGCACCTCACACACACATACACACACGTTATAAAAAGACATACCAGTTTTCCCGTTTTACTTTGCTTGATTTTATTATATAAAACTGGAATCTCTCTCAAAAACGAATAAAACTGAGCAGAAACACTGGGAAAATACAAAGGTTTTTTTTAACAACTGCATTGTTTAGTCGTTTTGTGTGTGCATTTATGTATCCGGCTTTCCTGCCTGCGCCTGCTAGTAAATGGGCTGCTCGTGCTGCTACTCTGTAAAATATATGTATGTTATTTAGTTTAGTTTAAGGGAAATGCACATGGATGGATGGATGTAAGTATGAAGGTATGTGTGATTCAGTGTAGTGTAAATGGTGAATATAAAATAAAATAAATTTTTTTGATCATAAAATAAAACCTTTTGGAGTTTCCTTTTGTTTGATGATCTGCTGCTGGTATCGTTCTCTGCTGGGCTGCTGCTGGTGGTGGTGAGGAATGCCTTTTTATTTCGCCCAAGTTACATTTTACGAAAGTGTGTGTACCAAGTATGTATGTATGTATGTATGTATGAATGTAAAGCAGAAAACGGAATATGTATTTTGAGAGAAGCGGAAACATAAAAAAGCTATTTCATATAATGCATGTTGATAGGTGAAAATGCACAAAAGGGAGGAAAAGATTATTGGCAGAACACCAGAAGTATGATTTTGATTTATTCTTTGTTCTACTCTTTTTATATATTTTTTTATTACTGTTACATTCCAAGTTTTAAAAAATTGAATCATAACTACATGAAAATTGCAGAGAGAGGAAAGAAGAGATGACGAAGAAAGGTGAGCTAACAAAATGCTCTGTTCTGCAAGGCTATATGATGATAATGATGATTATCATATTTTATCGTCTGCCTTGACTCCACATATTTTTTGGCGTGTGTGTGTTTGTAGTAATGTTCCGAGTTTCAGATAAGATGTTTTACACGACTATCCAAAGATCCAGTACATATTTGAATGACATTTTAATTGGATGAAAGCGGTTTTGCAACAATAAATTGGAAAATTGATGGCTTGCATTTTTATTTTTGTTGTTTGTTGAATTTTTATAGGGATTTTATAGAAAAGCTAAGGTAGCATATAGGTATGTAGGTAATATTGCAAGTTGTTTTTTGTGTTCATCATCATCATCATCATAAAATATATTATTTTGGTGACACGCATGTAATGCATGGTCGTTTATTTTTCAAGGGAGCTAAAAGAAAGATAAGTTACAAAAACACAAACACACAAGGATTCTGTTTTCACGTTTCTTTTCCTTCATTGCGCATTCATCTTTGAAGGTTTTACTTGATGTAGGCCAAGTATACTATCATAAACATTTTCTATCCAGGTTGCCAATAAACACAAAATTATTTTTATATTTTTCCAACAGTAAGAAACGCAGCGTTAAATATATGTATACATAAATGTACCCTATTATATTTAAGTATAACGCTTATATACAACTTGGGCAAAAAAAGAAAAGTGTTCACGTATCTTTCTTCCTATTAATTTTTGCAATTTTTTCCCAGTTCAGTTTGGTTTCGTCGACCTGTCACTACTTTGCCTCAGACTTAATAATAATTTGTTCCTTCTTCTCATTTTCTGTTAACCTTCTATCCTTATCCACACACACACGCGCGCACACATGCAAACATATTTCTCTGTAGTCTATCTAGAGGCTGTCTGTTTATGTCAGTTGGTATAACGAGGTGAAATGATGATGATAATGATCATGATGGCTATAGCCTTATTCTCATGTGTTGTTATGTGTGATAAAAATTTATAACAAGCATCATGCACTTCACTCTTTTTTTTTTTGCTAAAACTAACAAACACAAAAAAACTTACACACATGTGCTCATGCAGGCATGAACAATGAGTACAAAAGGAATGTAGGTTGGGTATCTTGGGAGAAGATGGCAAGAAAAAAATACATTTCTCTCTTTCCCTTTGACAATGTTCTCTTTCACGTTCCTCCGTATATTATTTCTTTAAAAGCAGTACACAGACACACACACACGAACATGACTCACAAGGAAAAAAACAGAACCCAAATAAATAAACACACAAACACATGCAAATATAGGTACCTACATATTATGTAGCAATGATAATAACAACAACACATGCATTTTCATATATTTTTTCAATGATATAAAAATACCCATACGCCTACAAGCAAAAATATATACATACATGTTTTTTTGCTATTAATATTGTCTTGTTGTTACTGCTTGTATAGCAGCTACAAGTTGACAAAAAAAGTAGTATAAACTGTCATTTTCTATTTAGGTAGCATTAGTGAAAATTGGAAGTAACATATTTTGGACAAGCTTGTTGTGGCGGCAAAGATGGATTACTTCCTCATTTTCCTTTTTGCTCCCGGTGTCACAATTATCATTACGACCAAGTGTCAAAAGTCACAATGAATTTATATTCAATTGAGAAATATTCTTTATACTTTGTTATGGTTAATATGAACGCAACTTTTCATATGGTAACTAATGCGTAGGTTTATAGTGTCCCAAATGTAAACAACGCAACAAAATTATTATTTTTTCCATTTTGTTTTGTCATTCGAATAAAATTCCATTCTAATAATTTTCCTCTTAACTTACGCAAAATGTTGCTCCTACTCGTTTAAAAAAACCGGTATAATATAAATAGGTCTTGGGTAAATATACATAATAATATATTTGGTTTACATAAGCAACATTTTGCAAAATGGTTTAGGATGTTCGAAAACTGGAAATAATCTCACTCACATTATTTTGTACAAGTACTTGGCTAGCAACAGCAAAATAGCAATGAACGAATGAATAGTAAAAGTTATACTCCTACTTTTTTCATCTTTCTAGTTTACTTTAAGCTTTATTACTTTATCACAACACCACACACACGCAAACTTTTTTTTGATGATGTGTGTAGTAAGTTGAAATACTTGGGAAAATGTATGGGTATTTATATACATACATACATCATTCCAAAAAAAAAGTCTTAGCGCACTCAACTACTTATAAATATCAAGGATTCTCACGACTACTTACAGTAATAAGCATATAAAATATTCACCTAGTTAAGCAGAGGTTGTTGGTTGTATTCCCTGTAAATGCTAAATAATATATATTCGTGGTAAATAAAAATAAATTTCAGCTAAAATTTCCTGTGGAACTCTAACATATTATTGTATCAGCATCAGTAGTATAAAATTGTCGTGACTGTTTCAAAAATTGTATAGCTTTGTGGTTAGTTATGTGGCTATATGCAATCCTAAAAATGAAAAGGATTTAAAAAAAAAACTATCAACTGTGTACCATATAGGCTAAAATGCTACTTCATTTTATTTTTTATTTTTGCAAAAGAAAATATAATATGCTGAGGTAGTGCGAAATGTGGAATGCTTATTTTTGCCAACAAAAATAAATCTTTTGGTCCCCCTAAAAAGGAAACTGAAAAGTGTACGAGTAGTAGTGGCAATGGGGTGAAAGCCCTACTACGCTCCTACTACTACTACAATCATTTTATAACTAAAAGTTATTTTTTTTCTCTTTTTTACAACAACAACAACTGGTTAAAGTAAAAGCGGGAGAATAATAGTGGAAAAAAATTGGAGAAGGGATAGGTATATCCTACAGCATTTTTTGTTTATGTACACGACTCAAACAACACACACACACACGACATTGCATATTGCCACAAGGCAGAAAAAGAGAGAGTAGAGAGACCTTAGCAAAAAAAGGCACGAGTAGTGAAAGCACAAAAGGCAATAATTCTTCGTTAGGTCCAAATAAGTACACATACCAAAAAATCATGGTGATCATACACACACACACACATGTAATGTATACCTAGTTTGCTTGTATGAAATAAACTTTGCGAGAAGGTTTGATGATGATGATGATACCATGATACCGAATACTGAACAAGATGCTTTGGAGAGAGAGGAAAAAAATAAGTCAGGCACACACGAAAACAAACACAATCCCAGCGAGATAGCAGATAGTGTGCCACACGCTTATATTTTTTGCAAAAAAAAGAGTTGTATAATGTACAATAATAATAACTGGAATATTGCTCAAAACTAGAGAGTACAGCAGGCAGTACAAGAGAAAGATAATAATATGTGGTCTCCGAGTCCAAACTTTCCCTTTTTTTGTTGTTGTTGTTCTTTTCAGCTGAATAAAGTGACAGCAACAAGACAGGAGGCTGTGTAATAATAATGATACTTTTGTAAAATTGTACATAATTCTTCATACTCGATCGATCCTATAGATAAATGATATAGTACATAACTAAGAAAAGGAAAGCACGTCTGAAATATCATGTTGATAAATATGTACACTAAAGATCACGTAGGCCGTTCAAGACAATAATAGTGGATATAATGGATGGACTGGATGGAGAGTACAAGGTAAAGCGAACGTGTAAGTTTATAGCCTAGAATATTACGAATCCAACAACTGTAGTATAAAAAAAGTAACTCGATGTACAATACTAAAAGCACATTTCACCCGATCGTGTCTCGTTGTTTATTGTGTCTACCAAAATTATAAAGATTTTGAAAGATTTTCATTCATATGATTTTGAAGAAAAGAGACTATCAATGCACATTAGATAGCCTAGAATATTACGAATCCAACAACTGTAGTATAAAAAAAGTAACTCGATGTACAATACTAAAAGCACATTTCACCCTATCGTGTCTCGTTGTTTATTGTGTCTACCAAAATAACAAATATTTTGAAAGATTTTCATTAATATGATTTTGAAGAAAAGAGACTATCAATGCACATTAGTATCTAATGTATCTATGTACACAAGTACGTATGCATGTGTGTATAATCAGTGCAAATAATTCCGGCAAAAAAAATGGTGTGCAAGTAATGATGGGTTTGTATAAAGGAGAGTAGATTGCTATAAAATTGTTGTTATAAAAAATATTTATAACAACAGCAGCAACAGCGGTGAAAAGTGTAGTGTACTGTAATAGGGATCAAGACGGATATATATATTTATTTGTAAAATGAAGACAAACGTGTAAATAGGTACATATATAAATTAAATAAATATTATACTTATTTTTCAAGACTATTTTGGACTGACACAACATGTGAAAATACAAGCGACTCATGCTCAAAGATATAAATCAACAGAAATATTGAGCCTTTATATTGTCGTGTCTGTTGCAGGAAGAGTACATGATAAGACGCTGATAACATTGATAACAATGAGAAAGAGAGAGAGAGTTCCGAGTAAATATCTGTCAAATCCTACCATTCACCTACACAAAGCAACGACCTTTAGAGAAGATCACAGAAGATCTCAATATTAGGTACCTACTCTCATCTTACTTACTTATGTTGCATGTCTGTCAAAGAAAAGAGAGAAAGTCGGTAGTTTCATGTGTGTCACTTTTCATCCAATGGTATACACGTTCATGCATGTGTGTGTGTGTAAGTTTTTTTTTTTGCAAACAGGTCTTAAGGTGGAATCAACAGAAAATGTCAAAATCCATGTTTGATTTTCCTCTTTTATTCTACACACACACACACACATGCATGAACGTGTATACCATTGGATGAAAAGTGACACAAAAAATACTGTATGCTAGCTCTTGTTGTACTTTATCTGTAGTAGAGATGTAGATCATATTGTTACAAGGGATTTGTTTGGGATTGCCAAACTATTGTTGCTTGAGCGAACTGTCATGAGACATTGAAGATTTTTTTCTCTTTTGCTTGCTTTTCCATTTCTGTTGTTGCTGTGTGTCTGTTGTTTTAGATAGGCAATCAGAGAGAGAGAGAGAGAGAGCATACAAGTTGTGTACTTGTATAATATATGTAGTTGCTCACTCGTATAATATGAATGAACGGAGGGCTAAAAAAAATATATAGGAATCCCTACTTGTACATACAATAAGCATGTATTTGTATGTGTCTATTAGTAAAATATAAAAACAAAGTTAATATGCTGTTTTTTTTTGTTTTGCTGTAACCGTCACCGTCACTTTCTTCTGCAACTGGCAAGTAGTAGGAAATAGTAAGTCAGACTAAAGTGTACTTAGTCAAAAAAAAATTCCAAAAAATGCCTTTGGCCTTTCTTGAACAACATAANTACTTAGTCAAAAAAAATTCCAAAAAATGCCTTTGGCCTTTCTTGAACAAAATAACATATAAAAAAACACACACAAAGCCATCTAAAGCTCTTTCTTCTTTCTCTCTCGCATGTATGCAGAAAGCAACGCACAGGAAATAAAATAAGATATATACTTACTCGTGCACACACACACACATACTTATAATATACGCACATCAAGAAATCTCATGTTTCGCACGTAAGAACAATACGCTATTATTATAAATATTATATTAGATGTGTAATAATATATGAAAGTGTGCAACACAAAAACAAATACAAAAGAATATTACTTGCCTACATACATTGCACGCACAAATTTGTCCTACGCAGATATACCGATATACATAAAATGTGTAAGTGTGTGGGATTTCTGCGTGCGATTGCTATTTTTTGCCTTTTCCTTTCTCTTAAGACCCTTTTATTCAGCTTTTCTCTTTTGTTTGACTTTCTTTTCTGCTTCTCCTTCTTTTTGACTGGCTTTCCTCCTTAAATACAAATAACAGTTTGTTGTTGTTTCTTGATATTTACTTTAATAGATCTATATTCTATATACCTATACCCACAAACATATTCACTGCAATGTTTCATAGGGATGTTAAAAAAAGGGTGATTGCTGTTTTACTACCAATTTGTCACCCCCTCAATAATAAAAAACTACCTATTCTTGTACGTTTCATTCACTCTGAATATGATGGTGGGAAGCTATATGAGACACCTCCAAAAATTCATTGCACACACACACTCCTCTCTACAAAAGTCTCACACAATTTCGGTAAAGCCGCAAGAGGAATACGAGTAGGTATTAAAGTTGTCTAAAAGTCTGCTGTCTCATATAATGTCTGTTTTCAAAGTTTAAGATTTGGCAGTTTAGACAAATATTAACTAAGCTTGTTCAAGAGTCATTATTGCTACTATCCTCTGAAGAAAGTGAGTGTAGGGGCTTTAGCTACATGACACGTTCCTGTGTCCTACTGTAACAACAGAATATTTTATTACGTTTCTAGTGCGCCCTTTAAAAAAACATGTATGTAACTACACACAACTTTTGTAATTTGAATAAGTACCAATCATTATGCGTTTTCCTGCTTTTTAATTAATTATGTATGCAAGCCAAATGTCGTCAACGTCAACAATGTAATGATAATAATAATAATAATCAACTACAATGCTGGAAACACAAGAAACAAATTATTAATGTGCCTGTTACATTTTCTCCACCTCCCTCAAGCTGCTTTTTAATGGACCATAATATAATTTTTTTTCTATATCCCTAATGGTAGTTTTTTTTGCAATTTTGAGTAAAATAATTTTCAAAAAACTTGTATATTATATGCCTATTTAAAAAGTAATAGCACCCAGCAATAAATGTCAGAATCATTAAGTGAATAGAGTGAAAATTATCCACTCTGGTCCCTCTTGCCATGTTGCATGTATAATAAAAACAGACAGACAGACACCCAACTATGCATGGCAGAAGCAGCAGATCTGTGTTTCATTATTCTTATTAGTGTATTCTTTTTCTCTGTCTCTCTAAATTGATTGTCGTCAGTCTTGCTCAACAACGCAGAGCAATTAACTTAACGAGCTTTTGGACTATAGAACTCTTGTTATGTAATTAGTTTTTTTTCTTTATTTTTATTTTTATACTTCACGCTAAAAAAAAGCACGTTACGTACTATCTATTATCTCTCCTTCCTACTTTAACACGCATCATCGTGCGAAAAAAAAATTGTGCTGTTGAATGTCGAGTTGAGTTGAAGAAGCAACTTCACTCATTTTCTTTATTGTCGCCCTGCTGCTCTTGTTGCGGAAGTAGTAATAGTAGTGCATCTGGTGTTTCTACTTGCTTAATAAGGAAGTCTGAAAGAACAAGAAGAGAAAAAAGTTTAAAAAAGAAAAAAAAACTGCTAACAAGTAGTAGGGAAAAATGGCTTTTTCGGTGAAACACTTTTGTTTCTTAGAAGAAAGTGAAGATGCTCGAATAGGTTGTTGTATTCACTGTTAGAGTGTAGAGTTTGTAATTGTAGAGGAAGTAAAAGAAGACAACGAAAGAAAGTAAAAGAATAGAAATGACTAAGAAAAAAATACATTCTTTTCATCTCATCTACCAAAATGTTATTTTTTCCTTTTCCTCCACTTCTTCTTCTTCTAACAGCAGAACTCTTTTTTTTCTGGGATGGTGTTTGTGCATGTGGCATTGCTTTGGTGTGCGACTCACAGAGTTGCACAGCTAGTACGTGCATGTATATAAAGTATTATTTATATAGGCATATATTTAATATACACAGAGACAATGTGGACGTACATGTTCAAACAATATAACTTAACCCTATCGTTATTTTCTTTGGCAGCTTTCTTTTTTGTCTGGTTGGAGAAATTGGAGGAAAAAATATTACGACATTCGTTTGGCTCTGTATAATCAAGTAGCGCGAATATAAGCGTCATTCATAATTGGTTTTAAATTTAAAGCGTTCATCCAGTTATTCAACTAGTCTTGAAGTAGTTAGTTTTACACAACATGTATAATAAGGAGCATTCATAGTGATCTGCTGTAGATATTAATTCTCTGGCATAGTAAATATTGTTCATAACGTGCAACCCAATTAAATTCAAAAAAATTCCTGTAACTGAAGGAATGTACGTTTAAAGTTTCATGCTTTTGGCATTTCAAAATTTCACTTCTCATGAATCTAAATTAAAAATATTCATCATCATGTACCATACAATTAAGTAAATGAAATAATTTATTTTGAAAACTCAAAATTTTGCGCGCTACTTCCATACAAAGCATGCTGCATATTTTTTTATGCATGCACTGAAGTTAACCACGCAGCACCCACGCACAATACTTAACGCTCGCTCTTCTCGATTTCCTAACTTATTTTTATAGTCTCACATTTCTAGTGACATTTGACCACACTGCGACTATCTCCCTCTTTTCGCGTCTGCAAGTGCGTGCATCTACATTTTTCCTTACAGTATTTTTTTTTCATCCGCCCGTCTCTCTCTTCTCTGTTGTGTGTTTCACCAAAGACTATTCCAGTAAAGTAAATACTACTTGGTTTTTTCTTACCAATTTTTTTGTGTGCCTCTCTAGATACGAAGTACATGTAGTTAGTTGTTATATTTATATATATATCTGCTCTTAAACTTAAGCTGTAAGTGTGAGCATGTTTGCGTTAGCTTATCGTCGCACTTTATATACGAGTTGATACTTTTGGCAGTAGTGCAGTAGCAAACAGCGGCTTGTTATGTACATAGACGGGGAAAATACGACCATACATTTGTGTGGTAATATCTTTCTACAAAACTTCAAAACTTGCATCTTTTCTTCTCTTATGCACACAAAACTATTTGCTTTTTTACGAAGAGTTGATACTTTTGGTAGTAGTGCAGTAGCAAACAGCGGCTTGTTATGTACATAGACGGGGAAAATACGACCATACATTTGTGTGGTAATATCTTTCTACAAAACTCCAAAACTTGCATCTTTTCTTCTCGTATGCACACAAAACTATTTGCTTTTTTACGAAGAAGAAGAGCAGAAGAAAACAGTAAAGCCTGACAAAGTAATAATAGCTGAAGATATGTACTTTTCTTGTGTTTAGTATCCCTTTCAAGTATACACAAAATTTTCTCTTCTTTTTTTGTATATCTAATCATCTCACAGTGTAATGTTACTGTCGTCCCAGACCAGAAAAAAAGAGATGGCGAGGGAGGGAGAAATCTTGTTCTGTGTACTTTATACAATGATGTCGTCATTCGTTCACCACCACCACCACCACTACCGCTGTACTACTATGTTGTGTACTGAACGTTTAGAGATAGCAGAGAAAAGAGAAAGAGGTGGCCAAAATAATACCAAACCATTTTCTTGTCCTAAAAAAAGGAGTAGTAGAAGAAAAGGGGAAAGAGGAACCGAAAATATATAAGACCACAAAAAAATTCACAGGATCCATCCAAAAAGAGAAGATGAACGACTGTCACAAAAAAACTAAGAATGCATATAAAAAGTGCATCTCTACATCAAAATATGTTATGTAATATAGAGTTGCTTTTGTGAATTGTTAGTTAAGTGTGTGTGTTTTGTAGATATGTAAGTTATACAAATACCACGTTTAGATATGAGCAAAAATATTTTTTTGTTATACAAATACTACTACTACTACTACCACCGAAAAAAATATAAAGTTTTTTCCTTGTTCAATTTTCTCTACTTTTCTCCTTTTTGAACAAAGTAATATTATCCTGTTCAAATTCATTCGCTGAAGAAAAAAAGAATAAGATATTGTTATTACACCCACCCAGCACGACGCGCCTCTCTTATACCGCACAATGAAAGTATTATATGTATATACCTACATACATAATACTTTCATACAACTCTATGTTTCTTGTATAATTTCACATTTTTGCTGAAAATGTTAAATGGGTGCTGCTGCTACAGGAGCAGCAGCAGAAAAAAAGTGTTCATGCAGCAGTAGCAGCCAACAAATTTTCTCTTCTTTCTTTTGTTTTATTTTTCTTCTGGCTCATCTTCCAAAACAAACCAAGAATGCAACCAGAGAGAAACCTTGATTCTTTTTCTCACTCAAGTTCATTTCATACTTTCCCACCACTATACACTTCTATACCCAAAAACTACCAAAATTATTGTTTGCTGAAGCAAAGTAAAGAAAGAGCATACATACTTATAATAATAACATTGAAGAAGAAGAAAAAAACTGAGAAAAGAAGTAAAAGTAAACTTTGCTATCACTTTCCTCCTTCTTCTTTTTCTACTCCAAAAAACAAAGTAGTGCAACAAAAGGATAATCTCAATCTCCTTGTTGCAAAACTTGTACAAGGCTAAAATGATAATAAAGCATCACATCTAATTCTCTGCTGATACTCATCATCATCATTATACTTTATATATATCATCTTCTTCAAGAGGGAGATGTTGTGTATGCTTGCATCACGATCACGATGCATGTACATTATACATTCATTATACAACATTCAACATTATAATCTGACTTTGAGCAACACACAACTTTTTTTTTGAGTTTGCAAGACTCATTATACGCATTAGTACCTTTTTTAGCTTCATTGTAAAGGGGTAAATGATATAGGTATGCATGCATGTGTATAGTAGTATATATTTATGCACCTATCTTTTTATGCAGCAAAATACTTTTTTTCTTTTGAGAGAATGAGCATCATCATTTGTCTCATCTGCACTTTTCTACGGTGCAATCTCACTTTTCCCTTTCTCTCTTTCTCTCTCTCTTCATCCTATAGACTACAACAAAATTGTTATTTCCTTCCTTCAACCTCCCAGTTTTCTATATACATTCCCTCTACTTACTTAAATCATCTCTCTCTCTCTCTCCTTTTCTGCAGTAGAAGTGGTGTATAAATATTCAATGCACAAAAAAAAACCTTGGTGGATTGGACAATACACCCCAATAGCTTATATCATGTTCAAAAAGAGAGTGAAAGTAAGAGAATTATCTGTCAGACCATCTAGTTCACGCACATTTTCTCGTTCATCTACACAGAATTGCTTTTTTTTAGATAGTTTCATCTTCTACTACACTGGTTAGTACACTACTTCTACTACAACGGCTGGTGATGGTAGTGGTGGTATGGTGTCAAGTGTCTGCTACAGCAGCAACAGTCATATCATCAAATCATTTCATTCTAAAAAATATATATTCTCGTTGGCTGGTCTGGTATATGTACATCCTGGTCGTAACCACCAACTAGACTCCTTTCTTTCTCCTACTCACCACAGCCTGTAGTTCCTTATTCTTTTTTTACTGGTAAAAAAACTGTCAAGAAAACTTAGTTCTCTCTTTCTCTCTCTTTCCAGCTCAGTTTTACTCATTGTAATTCCCATAAAAATTTCTGTAAAAATGCTATTCCAGCTGGTTGTGCGGTAGTAAAAATGAACTGGTATTTTTTTCTTCTGGTACACACACACAGACACACACGCACTTAAGGAAGTAAAACATGTAGTAGTAGCAAGTAATAACGTTCAATCGTATTAAGTGGAAAGGACAAGAAACAGAGGAAGAACGTTGAAACTGGATATAATATGCAATGCATAAATATGATATTTTGTATATATACCTTATAGTTATATTCACAGATTTCAAGTGCAATTGCTATACATACACACTATATACCTACATACATATACCACATTGCTACACATGTGTTTCCGATTCTATTTGTAATAATAGCTTTACAAGAAATTTGCTTGCTGCTGTGCCATTATTAGTTTAAATGTTTAAAAATATGTACATAATATATTATTGGATGAGCAGTAATAATTGTAAATTACTTTCACTACAGTTCATTGAACCGACGACGATACATATACATATAAACATACCTTTTTTTGTAGTGTGTATATAATACATCCATATCGCATTTTCTCTACTTTCAGCTACTAAAAATAAGTAAAGCACACAACATCTTGTACACACAAGGAAGAAAAAAAGAAATGTATAATATGTACTTGTATGTGTGTGTGTGTGTGCAATCTCATGTCTCTTTGCAGTAACATGCTTTCTCCTTTCCCTTTGTCGTCTCTCCACTACACACACACACACACGCCAAAATCAAGCTCTTCGTTTTGCTGTCTCTGCCGTCCTGCAGTGCAGTGTGCTGGCTGGGTAGTTGTAACTAGTTTTTTTGTCTATTATTTTATGTCATATACTGTGTGTTATCATTTTCGTCATCATTTTAGACAGTTACTGACACCACTACTTATACGTTTGTACGTAAGTACTACGTACGTACTAAACACTTTTTTACTTTCGTACTACATTGCCGTACACGACTCTTGTAACAAAATACAAAAGATGTACTCAGTGTAGTGCATTATACAACACGCCATTCATAATATATAATAGGACAAACCAACTTCTCTTCTCTTTACAAAATTTGTGCTTGCTACGTACTACTTCACTGGGCTGCGTACCTTCTAACTAACCCGTATGTAACCTTCAGGCAAG
>JAHZNC010001739.1:0-14007 GCA_027744095.1 Zhuqinia jingwanae
GTGAAAGAAACGTGATCAGAGTTCATTATTAATCGAACAATTTTCGTTTCATTCTGTATTGCTTGCTGCTGCTGCTGCTGCTGCTGTTCCACTCTCTTGTTGTCTTCCTTCAAACAAAAGAGTTCCGATGCAAAGCAGGAAGCTGGTAGGTACATAATATATATATATATATATATAAGCATTTATGTATGTATATATTCAAGACTAAACGTACTTAGCATAAAAATTGATAACAGACTCAAAAAAAGAGAGAAACATTTTCAACTTTGAGAGAAGTATATCAAAAAACATACAGGATCTCTTGCATCAAAGAGGTGAAGCTTGATTGTTTGTTACAGTTTACACGGTTTTTTGTTGAGTGTGTGTATATTGTAATGAAAGCTGTTGTTGATGTATGGTCAACTCTTTTACTCCACTTATATATGAACTTGTTTGATATGATAAACGAATGGTCAACACACACACACACACTTGCCGCATGCATAAATTGATGAAAATAAATTTTGATGGAAGAAACTTACTTTACGATCTAACAATGATAAATTTAACACAAATACGCCAAAAAAAAAATTGTATGGATGGATGTTATAGAAAAACTGAAATTTGTACGTCAGCATCATCTCACTTTCCTCCAGCTTTTTTTATACTAATCATAATCATGAGTTATTATATGAGCTCCCGTCCAGTCACCAGTTCAGCAGGTCTCTGAAAAGTGGACTGTTAGCTCAGTTGGCATATTATTATTATTATTATCATGGCCATCATCATCATCATCATCTACTAGGGCCACCACCATATCAGCTTGCTTTTTAGTAGACGTGTCGTGGTCGTTCGTAAAAGAGAGCTTCATTCACCAAACATCATATCATCATCATCGTCGTCGTCAACAGAGAAATGCGTTGTTGTTGTAAATCGTGTAATTGAGTCAGTCGGGATGAACTTCTTTTGTACGAAACATTGTACCTTGTACATATTCGAATGGTAATTTTGGTAATACATTTTGTTTGTTGGTTACTGCTTTGCTCGATGCGATGCTGTGGTGAAGGTAGGTCACTTGTTTGCATTTGTTTGTATTACTGCTACATAATATGCATGCATATATTATTACGTATTCGTCCGGCAACCACAAAATTATAAGGATGATTGAAGCAAGAAAAAAAAAGTTTCTTCAACTTCCGTTATGTTTAAAAAAAATACATGCAACATAATTGATAAAAAAAACACAAGTATGATCTTGTATTTTTGGAAACACGTCACGAAAAAACTGCTGATTTAACTTTTTTTACAGCTGTTGTGAATGAGGTTTAAAAGTTGTTATAATTCAGAAAATTGATAAGCTTTGTTCATGAAAATATATAAAAACCGGCTATATAAAAAAAGGAGTGCATTCATTGACTAATGTGCACTAAGTTCTTTGTGGACGGTACATTAAACTAACTCGTAATTTCGGTTCTTTTTTTATGTCCATACTTATTTGGAAGTTTAATCATAAAAATAGTCATTTTCCATGAGAAGCTAATTTTGTTTCATTTTTATATAAATTACAACGTAATATCCTGTCTAAAAAAGCTTGATATGCCGCTCTCTAAACTTGCATGCATGCAATAGGATACAAAAAAAACCGAGTCTCATTTTCATTCCTTTTTTTTGTTGGGGCACCCAAAATAAATAAAAATGTATATGTTTCGGGGTTGGATTTTTAATGGCTACTCCGAAAAAACGGGCGTTTATGAAATCATTTATTTACGTTACTGGTATACTATCCCATGTTACTTTGTTCGACTCTCTGTGGATGGATAGACACGATATAATATATTTCCATTATGAGCACATTTTTTTTTCGATGGATATGTATTGTGAATAATGTAGAGTGCAACTAGAATAATAGGAAAAATTATGTATGCACTTCTATGTATACCGTATTTTTCTAATTGTCAGATTAGATATGCATGTGTTCTAATTCCAACTAATACAACTATACTCTCTCTCTCTCTCTCTGGCTGTCAGTTTTTTTCGGAGAAAATGGGAGCCACAATATATAAAATGTATGAAGTAGATTCATTTACATGCATGTATCAATGAATGTACCGAGAAATACGGAAAGTAGACAGTGTGTCGGTACATATTGTAGTATGCATGTTTATATGCTCGTACTTTATATAAACGAGAATATACAATATGGATTTATGGAATTAACATTTTAAAAAAGATATAAAAAAATGAGGATGACCAAAGTGTTTTTCCCTCTTTCTGTCAGTCTGTAAAGCAGGAGAAGGGCTATTGCTGTCAGTAGTTGATAGTGAAAAAAAAATGGAAAGGGGGAGAATAAAGAATTATTATTGTTTGTGTAGGTATATATGTGTAGTGTGTACTTCGTTTTTTGTTTTGTTTTTTATGTTGTTGTATGAAAGTTTAGGTTAGGGAAGAAAAAAATGTAATGTGTTGTGTATGTAATGGAAACGCGATGGAAAAAAGAAAAAGTGGGAGAACGAAGAGCAGGGAGAGAGCATGATGCATGCATGGCGAGACATGGAAGGGAACTAAAGCTACAAGTCAGATGTGTGTTGTGAGATCCCGGGTCCGGGTTTTAGAAAAAAAGCAAGGGTGGTTAAAAGAAACTAGGGAGGAGGGATTCTTATCCATCCAGGGAAACGCCGGCGCTGCAACCAACTTTATAACCGAGACTGCGAAAACTTTCACTCGTTCCTTTCTTACATCAGAGTTAGTTGTGTGGAGAGAGAGTGTGTATGTGTGTGTATATGGTATAGTAGTCAGTCTATCCATGCTTCACTTTACAGCACCACCACCAACAACAGTTCTCTCTCTCTCTCTGCAGCATCATTACAATGCATATCAATATATATAATATTATATATTATGGAGAATCTTGGTATACATACACACACACACACACATAGGCCACCATCCACCACCACCATGTTTATGTGTGCGAGTGTGATGAAGGTGTAAGGGTAATGTAGTGGCAAGACATATTCTGACAATACTTAGGAAGGAAAATAACGGGAGAAGAAGCAGGGAGAGAAAAAGCCTTGGAAAAAGTTTTTTGGTTGCTTATGTGCTTTCGGTTTAGGAAAATTTTGACTCCTTATGTATGTTTGAATGAGGAGCAAGAGGAGTCCAGAGAAGTGAAAACGTTAAGAGAGCGATGTGTGTGTGTGTGTAGGGGGAAAAGAGTTTGTATATAAGCATGGGAAGGACTTCTTTTCTCTTGTTTTTACTATCATCACTACTCTTACTACTACTTCTACTACTACTACTACTACCTTTTATGTGCCTTCCCGTTACTTATTCCGGGTTTACAAAATTTTCGGTCTTTTCTCGGGCAGCTTAGAGAATACAACATAAGAACGTTATTATAGATGTGTGCTACGTCTAAGTGTGTGTGTGTATAAGTATATATATTTTTTATATTGTGTTTATTATATAGGCTATATGCCTACATATATCACTTTAGTGCTTTTATATCCTATAAGGCACCACACACACACACACAACAACAGGGCTGTCTCCAATAATTCGTCATGTGTTTTCTCTGCTCCTGTCGTATATAGTAGTATATAATATTGTAAGAAGAATGCCTGCCTGAGTTTCTCTGGAATCTTTTCTCCCGCAGCTCCTCACCAGACCAAAGAATCTGGAGGGAGTAAAGACAAGCATCGTCTCCGTCTTTCACTTCACTACGGCATGTCTATTCAGTCATCCCGGTTCTACGACTTTTTTCTCTCCGAAAAAAAAATACGCCAGCAAAGTTTGAACAAATTTTTTTTCTCTCCAGGCTTTCTGTGTGTATAAACAAACCTGACAGTCTCAGGTCTCCCCCTACTACTTTGCTCTCTCTTTTTCTTCTGTCGTCTCTTGTAGAAAAAAAAACGTTCTCTCTCGCTTTGCCCTTGTGGTAGTGAGTACATGTGGTATGGTAGTGGTGGTGGTGTTGTTGTGTAAGCTCATGGAATAGTGTCAACTCTTTCACATGAAATCACTTGAGAAAAAAATGGTTTAAAAAAAGGGACAAATATTTCTTTCAACTACTTTTAACTGAAAAGTATAATCACTCTAGTCAAATATCTAGTCTACAAATAATAATAAAAAAGTGTCAAAAGAGTGTGTGCAACCTGCCATTCAGTATTTACCAAACAAATATATATGTATTTGTTTATTTTGTTGCATTTTGAGTGTGTGACTTTTAGTCGTTTCTCACAAAGTGTTGTTGTGTCTAATAAGTACATGTCTTGTAGAACAAAGTGACTCGGTGTAAGAGAAAATAAGTAACAATAATAATTACTTTTGTTTTGCAATTGCAAAAAAAAGTGTCGAATAAGTACATGTCTTGTAGAACAAAGTGACTCGGTGTAAGAGAAAATAAGTAACAATAATAATTACTTTTGTTTTGCAATTGCAAAAAAACACAATGTGTAAACAAGTTAACATATTCTAGTCATATATTCTAGTTTGATTTTAAAAACTGCCGACATTTCTAGTCAACTCTTCGAAAAGTACTAGCAAGCTAGTGATTCTTAGTCTTTTTCCGTGTGGACCTGTTGGACCTGCTTCGCGGGTCCGTTCAATTTAGTCAAGCTGAGGCAAAAAATTTCGGCGAGGCCAGTAATGACCTCGTCATCACAACTTCACCCACTTTTTGCAGCCTTCGCTGCTGCATCCTCAGGAAATGGGAATACAGGTGGGAATGTTCATAGTTCCAATACTGCGACCTCCTCTTCGAGTGGAGGCGCATTTCCATCCACATCCAGTTTGAGTATAAGTCCTTCAGGTGGGAGTAGTAACAGTAACAATAACAATACATCAAACACCAATAGTCCAAGTGGTTCACCAGGTCTTGGCTTCGGCCTGGCCGGTCTTGGAAATGTGACAATCACACCTGTGGTCACCAGTTCAAACTCGTTTTCACAACAATCAATGGTGCCAATCAACAGCAATTCCATTAACACTGGTCCAAGTACAAGTCCAACGTCCCAATCCTCAGTGTCAGCACAGGCAGCAGCTGCAGCTGCATTATCATTGGCTTTGTCCAACAACTCGAAAAACGATTCATGCATGTCCGAACCAGATTCTCCTCCACCGTCCCCAGGGTCCCCTCCACAAAGCCCAGAACACCACCTAAATATTCCAATGTCCCTTCCAATGGCCGTGTCAATGGCAAACAGTATTGTCACAAACAGCATGTGCTCCAACAACTCGACCTCAAATTCCCTAGCAACCCAACAACAGCAACAACTTCGTGCACTTGCAAGTGGTTTGACCAACGCTATGGCTGCAGCTGCATCTCAAAACAACAATCCTAGTATGGCAGCCGCAGCAGCCGCTGCATCCAAATTGATGGAAATGTCCCCGATCGATGATCTCGTAATGACAGAGGTGACACAGAGACTTCTAAAGATGAACCAGGAACTGTGGCAGCAAGGCGTTGCAGCCGCTGCGGTTGCAAATGCAGCGACTAGCAATGCATCCGCAACAGCGGCACCCAACTCGAGTAGTATTATGACTGCTCCCACTTCATCTTCTTCTGGCTCCGGAGTGCCAAATAATTCTTGTTCTTCCAATAGCTCATCTTCTGTTAATACTTCATCCGGATCGGGCAGTGGGCATGGTCACTCTGCTCTTTCTGCTGCTGCTGCTGCTAATACCACTACCACTAGTAGCAGTGGTGGTGGTGGTGGAGGAGGTGGATCGGCTACCACATCTAATCCTTCAGTATCTCCCGGAGGAATTTCATCTGCAGCTGTGGCAGCAGCAGCAGCACTCAATGCTCTCAATGCTGGTCAGCAGCAGGTCAATGAGATCAAACTTGCAGAGAAATTAGTCAACGAACTGGCTTTACAGGTTAAGATC
This sequence comes from Zhuqinia jingwanae, assembly GCA_027744095.1. NCBI lineage: Eukaryota > Metazoa > Arthropoda > Collembola > Entomobryomorpha > Paronellidae > Zhuqinia > Zhuqinia jingwanae. The sequence continues at coordinate 5,869 of JAHZNC010001739.1, forward strand.
AAATTACTACTTATATCGCATACACAACCATGTTGTTTTGCGCTTCTTTTTTTGTGTCTTGTTTCCAAAAAAGGTTTCAGTTGAAAAAAAAAGTTTTAATTTTTGGTTTGCCTCACTTGCTATACAAAAAATATACATATATTTATTCTCGTGTACACAATATAATATAGGTACTACTGCTACATTTTATTCGGTTACATGTATGCTAATAGTAATAATAAAGAAGGTTGTACATGTATTTCCTTTCTTCTTTGCAGTTGATTCTCAAAGAAAAAAGATAAATGGGAAAAAGCTGCTTGATGGTTTTAACTTCTTTTTTTAGCAACTCCAAACGAAATACAATACTTGAACATGGTTTTACTTTACCTAAATACATGTATGAATGGCTCATATATAAATATAAAGTATAACGACATGATGCACAATGCTTGTTTTCTTGTCCTTTTCCCTGTGTTTGTATGTTTTTTTATTATAAAAATACAATAATGAGGCTTGTCAATTTTCTCAAAATACTACTTGTCGTCCTTGGTTCATTTTTATATACTTTTTTTATATATATATTCAACTTGTCTTGTTGGTCACGTCCTCTCACTTCAAGCTGTTCTTTTTTTCTCTCTCTACATAATGTAATGATGATAACGCTGGCAGGAGAGAGAGAGGGAATGTGTATGTTTATAGTATATTTAAGTGAGAGTCCAGGCCAAGAAAAGTCAGTCTCAGCATAAATAATTAAGTAGCTGTGAATAAAATTTATTTTTTGTAAGCCTGACTCCACAAAAATATGTTGAAAATGAACGTGAATGAACTAGCAACAACATCTTGATTCAGTAAAACAGAGAGNGTTGAAAATGAACGTGAATGAACTAGCAACAACATCTTGATTCAGTAAAACAGAGAGAGAGAGAGAGTTCAATTTCTCAATCCGCCCACCACAATCCCACTTTTTTTTTATTCCACAATGTTTACAGTTTGCTTGTTGTGTTCTTTTAAAATCCAACAATGAGCTTTATTTTTATTGTTACCTTAAATTATACAGGATACAAACACTCACACACAGGTACTCGTTCGTAGGTAGTCAATGTGTAAATAGAGCGAATTGGTTGATCATGATCATCAGCATCATGCCAGTTGATTGTAAACTGGGTAGAAAGGTGTGTGTATGTATGTATATTATATAATAGGGTGAAATCCAGTTCCAGTTAGATCAGATTTTATCTGATGCAGTTATGCTCCTCATTAGTGCTGTTATGTTCGTCAAGTGTGAGTTTTTCTTCATTCAGTTTATCGATAACACGAAGAAAGGCAAAGAGTATATATCAAAAAAAGCATTAAAGATATATACAAACAAAAGCATAATATATTATTTTCTCGGCTTGTACATGCTTATCTCAGATTGCACTCTTCTCTCTCCCTGTGTGCATGTGTGTGTACTTGTGTACACCTGGATAATTTTAAAAGAGCATATCTCTATATAATATTTTGAGTTATGTGACATGACCAGTTTACCTGTCTCATATCAGTCAGCACGTTGGTGGCCCTGTTCATCCCAATTTTCATCAAACAAATTTTTTTTTTTGCCTTTAAGAAATTCCTTAATTAAGCACAAGAAAAAGGTTTTAAAAAATTATGTAAAAACACTGGGCTCACTTTTTTCTCATTATTACTCTTTTACTTACTTTAGTATATTGTCAGTGTGCTTTCATGCATAATCAAATGATAATGATAAAGAGCCGTCTCTCTTTCCACATACATTGTTGCCTGATGAGCATGATGGACTGACAAAACTTGACTTTTTTTTAAAATATATTTTTGTGTCTGCTCATCCGTGAATATTGCATACATTTCAAAAGTTTTTAAACTATATGAAGATGAAGAGAGATAGATATAGGTACGGTGTGTGTGTACTGATGCTTAAATATATGTGTGTTTTTTGTTGTACAAACAGCAAAGAAAACAGGAAAGACTATATGATGAAGTGATATGTAAAAAAAAGAACGAAATGACAATAATATTCCACTTTTTTTCTCTCTCCCTAACCAATTTTGTTTCTTTTTCTGGGAGCGGTTATCTAAAATGTCTTAAAATATATAATATGTATGCGTACACATGTGCATATTTATATGCATTTAATTCGTTTTACTCATTGTTTGACTGGCACGGAGCTAACTAGCCGAAAAAATGAGAGGAAAAGGACACGCATAAAATATATATTTGTAGCCTGTTTTTTTCTTATTATGCGACCAAGAATCATCATCGATTGAACTTTTTTCTTTTTTGAAGTTTGGGGTTTTGTTTTGAAGTTTGAGGATAGAGCGGTAATGATGCACGATGCACTCTACCTTGTCACTATTTTCTTCACACAAAAAAGAGACTTGAATGAAAATTTTGCAAAAGGAAAAACGGTGTAACATCTGGCAAGTGCAGCTTATATGTACATACATATATAAACATGCATAAGCTTGGCAAGTTTTGATGGTAAAAGTTGCTGTTGTAGTCAAGTGGTTATAGGCAAGAAAAGTTGATGATGATGAACTATAAAGCAGAAAATTTTCTTTGGAGATTATTGATGTTCTTGTTGTTTCGCGTTTGGAATTGAACAAAAATGGAAGCAGAAGCACAGATATTCATAATATGCAATACATACCTAGCCAAACCTTAAGTATAGGTTAAAAAAACATCTTTACTTTTACAAGTAGCCATGTAGGTATGCATATTATGCATTCTACTTTTTTTTTGCAATGTTGCAGCACATCACATCAGCTATTTGCTCGTGGGGAGAAGTAGTAAAAAGGAGAGAAGAAGATGGGCTCATTTTTCGGTTGACTGATATGAATAGGTAAATATTTTTTTGAATGGCATTAGTTTTGACATGGACAAGCACCTCGACCAGTTCACTTAATATTAATCATAATCATGTAGAGTTACAAGAGTGTTTGGTTTTTGTGTACGGCAAAGCTGCTTGGTAATTTGTGTGTGTGTAGTAAGTAGTTGGGATGGGATATAGCAATAATAATGTCGAAGGCTGATTTACTGGTCATATCTAATATGCCATTAAGCATAAACTAATCCTGGCATAATTTGCAGCAGCAGCCAACAAATTTATTGTTTATAAATGTGACTTGAATCGCTTAGGATTTTCTTTCATGCTTTTTTTGTTGGCCTTTACAACATTTTAGTAGTTTGTAGTATGATTGCAGTTGTTGTTAGTTTAGTTGTTGTGTATCCTCATATTGGGGGGAAATAAATTTGAAGGTAAAATCGTAATCAGAATATTGATGCCAATAATAATGAATAATATTACTATTTATTCTGCTAGTTGTAAATAATATATTTTGTCATGCATTCCTCCACAAAGAAAAAGATAAAAAGACCTCGTATTTTTATTTATTCCAATCAAAAAAATGATAAAGATGAGCTAGAAAAACAAAAAAGGACGAGAATTTTGCGCGACACAAATGTACGTAATGTATATAGAGGATGGTCGAAAAAACATGGCGAACAGAATGATAATAAGGTATATTATGATTAAATGATGAGATGGGAATACTAATTTAGAGATGGGATTTAAGTATAAGCTGAGAACGTGAACTTTGTAGTATTTTTTATTGCAATATATAGACATATGTTGTCACCGCAGTTAATATTTCAAATTGGAACTATGGATTACGATGAAAGTCACATTGTTTTTGATGTTGTTTTTTTTGTATTTAAAAAAACGGTTTTTATGTGCATTTTCCGCCACATTATTATCAAATCAACATGACCATCATGTCTCATATCCAAGCTTAATATTCAAGTTGATAGTTGATGGTGACATTCAAAAGAGAGGGTTTTGAATTTGGGGTCAAATTTATATTTAAAAAATTATTTTCTTCTGATAACTTTTCTATATCCTTCAGCTTTTTTTTGTACAATTATTTTATGCAAATGGTAATAATGTTACTTGAGCAAAGAAAGAAATTACAGTTTGCGACCAACGGAAGACCAAGGGTATCCAATCCGATATTAAAATAATTGCAGACGATATAGACTCACCTTTATTATCATTATTATATATGTATGCACACGTATTACTAGAAGAAAGAAGAACCGAATTATTAATTTTATTACGTTAGCTTTCATGTTTTACGAGTTTTGTGGTTTCCCATTGTTTCCTTTTCCGCTTGAATTAAAACCACCACAACGACTAAACTCGCTGCTCTCTTTTTACACATTACATACAATATACTACACTACACAGCAGCTCCTAGCATTGCATTGCCAAAAGTCTTTTTCTTGACATCACATCATCCGAGGATATTATTATGTTATGCATGCATATGTGATGATGATATAAAATGGAGTGCAAGAAGGAGAGAGAAAAAATACACACATTATTGCACATGCATACACGTTCCACCCAATTCCTCACCACCCTGCCCGTGTGTATCTATCTTATCATCAAGATTATACATATATGCATTTATATATTTTCTTACAGGCAAACCCCAAAATTATTATGAGTTTAATGAGGTCTCGCATTAAGGCATAATATTATACATGCTGACTGCGCTCCATGATTGATACTTTACTTTTTACTAGTCGTTGTATATATTTTTAGTTAATATCTTAGTATATCTTTTCTCTTGTGTTTTTTTTATATATTCTTTTCCATCAACTCATTTTATAGTATCCAACAAAAGGACCAGTCACTCACTCACTTTTTCTTCTTGCTTACTTTTCAACAGAAAAAGTAACAAAATTATTTTGGCATCCATAAAATAACACACTTTTTATCACCATCATCCATTTGCGCATTATCTCTAATTGATATCATTTTATGACTGCAAAAAAAAATAAAGAAATCCACCCTTCTTGTTGATGATGTATACACAAGAAACAGCAGTCATCATCATCATCATCATTCTCATCATCCGTCGTCTGAGTGAGTCTTATCGACCATTTGCACACACTAATACAAAAACTACAAGAAAAATAGACAGAATATAAAATAGACTTTTTTTATTATTACAAAAAAAACAAGCTGAACCAGGTAAGCATATGCTAATCGCGGCTCAGACAAAAACTGACAATAGAAAAGTGCATTTATATTTATTATGTATATATGTACCTATGATGCAAGTTCCAAAACCAGAAACAGCAACCAAACTGGATATCCGTCACTGTCATCATCATCGTAGTTTTTATAAATATGTGCGCTCATACATGTACACTTATTATTATCTACCTCAACAATTATTGCCATATACCTACCTTTCTTATTGTTGTCCAAAAAGCTATGAGCAATAATATTTTACTTTTATATACAATGGCTAAATACACTACACTCTACTTTTCTCTCTCGCTTTGGACCATCAAAATAATTATTCATGCGTTCCCATTGCATATTACATACCCCAAAAAATAAGTTGGCAGACAGACGGGCAGCCTCGGCCGCCGACGAGTAGAAAAACTACGACTTGGAAAGACAAACTACTTTTACAATGCATCAATGTATTTGCATAATAGTCAATAGATTCGTAGTAGGGATTCATGGTCAAAAGATTTTTTTTCTCTCTCTCTCTACTTTTTAATACCTATAAAATTCGGTGTGTTGCGGATAGTAGTCATTCATGCTAATGAACTAATACCTACATACTACATGGACATTAGTGACATATAACAACAGTGATGATGAAGATGATGATGAGGTGTTGCAATGTAATTTTTTTTCGCTGTACTTATGAAACGAAACGAAGGTAGGTTAGTTATTTATTGTAATATATTATATTATAGAGTTGATTCAAGATAGAAAAGTATATGGTAATGGTAATAAAATGATGAGGAGGATGCCTTCAATAGAAAATGGGTAAGCCACGACAAACAAACAAACAAACGACCCATCAAAAAAATGTATGCATTGCTGGGGCAGTTATAATAAAAGTAACAAAAAGGCAAACCTGCTTACTTTTTTTTCACGGGAGAACCGTTTTCGTACATAAGCATTGTACATTATATCGTTGCATATTAATGATTCATGTATTTACAAGCCCAGTGTGATATATCATGTAGGTAGGTATACATTGTTGTGGACAAGAGTTGTGAGCTAGACATATATAAAATGCATAGGGGATGATGGTGATGATGATGCGCACGAATTCCTACTGGACTGCTGTTATTGGAGTGGACCAAAGAGAAGATACACACATATTATTATTATTATTACATATATAGGCTTGCATACATAATATGAATCCTTTTTCCATAACAAAAAAAAGTAGTGAAAAAGGCATTCTTTCTGCGTGAGTAGTGTGTATGTGTATATAAATATATGAATGCATTATTAAGTATTCAGAGACACGAGCCGAGCAAAGAAGAGTGAAAAGCCTTTATAACATATGCATGTCGGTGGTGGTGGTGGCTACTTTCATAAGAGACTTAAGGTATCAGCTTCCCGAGAACAGCATGCATTAATGAAGAGGCTCACATACCGATGGACAGATACACATTTTGCCCACATGTATCCAGTGCTCTTCTCTTTCTCTCTCTCTACGCACTTATACATACAGCAACACACAAACTCAACACGACGACCTGTTTCACTGTAGGATTGCAATCCTTTTTTTTGGGTCTGTTGCCTTCTCTCAGTCTGGAAAGTAGTAGCGGACCTTGATTATTCCTAATATTAATATTAATATCACTAAAACAAGGACGGTCATCGTGCTCCAGGCGAGAGAGAGTCAGAACTGTGTGGTACATGTGTTTCTGTTGTTACAAAAGTTGGGTTTATACAAAAGTGCAGCACTGCAGATTAAGGTTTACCATTGAAAACTCAAAAGACTAATGCCATCACCACCACTGCCGTTGCATTCACTAAAGTATATGAATTTTGTTCCATGCAAAAGGCTCTAAAAGCATATTATCGTGTTGTGTATGTTTGTGTGTGTGTGTGTGCGAGTAAAAGCAAAAGTTGTCCCTCAGGGCTCGTCCATACAACAAAATCCATTAGGTTCTGCCTATTATTGGGAAAGTTACACTATTGTCTCAAAGCTTTGTTTTTTTTGGTCAGTACCCTAGGTCTGGCATATCAAAATAGTTCGCTGGCCTTTCTCTTCTCTCTGTGGTATTTCCTAGTGAAAAGTGACTGCAATAGACTTGCATATCATTCTCTCGGATAATATGGACTTTTTATCTCACATTGTGCAATATTTGCATTTTTGTCATTGCACTTGCAACGGAATTACAGTTGGGAAAAGTGTGTTACATACTTGACTTTCAGCTTCCTCTACTGCTGCTGCTGTTCCCTAATGTTTTGTTAGTAAACTGTATAGAATAATATCATCATCATCCCATCATCATGGCAAAGTGCTCATGTGTGTGTATTGAAGGGGCTCTCACAATGCCCCTATGCGAGCTACAAAGCTGCTTACGTAGAACATTTTTTTCGCTACATCTACCATCGCCCAGATTGGGAGATGTGATCTGTCGACCGCATTTCATTTCCCGAAAAATATTTTATCCATCTTAAAGCTCGTTACAGCTACATTCCTTGTCGTTACATGGGTAGTAAACGAAGGCACCCCGTGGTGACAATGACCCAAGGTAAGTATTAAGTGGTGAGTTGGAAAAGATATGAAAACTGACCACTTTTTTAAACTCATTTATAATACTTATAGTATAACATATACCTACCTGCAACAATTTTTTGCAACAATTCAATGGTTTTCTCGTTCTTTATTACTAGTCGGGTTTTTCTATTATTAATACAGTTTGCTTTGCTGCTGGTCAGATAAATAGATTTAAGATTGATATGAAAACCCACCCGAAATGGATTTATTTTATTTTTTTAGTAAATAATTTCATGCAAAAAAGAGTTGGGGAAAAATATTATTTTTTTATAAATGCGTTTACCTACATGTGTATTTTCTCTGTAGTAAATTTTTTTAACCATTATTTTACATGATTGAGCATATACAAGGCGCTCTGTCATAAAATACAACACAAAAGTACATTGTATAATTTTCTGTTTTTTCCACTGAAATCAGTTAGACCCTATGAGTCTTGACAGGCTAAAAGATTGAACAGCTCAAAAAACACAAACCTAAAGAAGCGAATTGTTTGTCGAGGGGACGGGAAAAAAGTTGTAAACGTGGAAAAAAA
>JAHZNC010001740.1:7899-38539 GCA_027744095.1 Zhuqinia jingwanae
ATTATTATTATTATATACCATCATCATCATATAAATTCTATTCTCGTAAATAGTTATATTATATGGCAGCACCGCATATTATATATCACGCTGATCTCTAATTGTGATGAAGATGATGACTATATATATTCCCATGCATGGAGCACACTAGTCGATCATTATGTGGTACGCGACACAATAAACGCCGGAATTCTTAAGTAGTAGTCATAATATAATTGTAGCGGTCTCACATGCATTATAACACACACACATGCACAATACACATACACACACGACGGTTTTCTAGAGTTTAGTAACATCAGCGGTTTCTCAGTAGTGAATATTGTGTATATTGGGTGTGTATGTGTGTGTGTGGAGCAAAAAGGAATAATAATATTGTAATTACAACTGCAATGCCATCACTATCATTATTGTCACTTGTCACCACAAGTTTGCCCCCACCGTTGTTGGTTGATTCCTCTCTTCTTCTCTTTTTTTTCTCTTTTCAGTCTCCATTAATACTAGGTTTCGAAACTTTCTACTCTACTGAACAACCACAACCTGTGTTACAAAACGGAGTAACAAAGTAGCAGCTTTGTGACTCTGACTCTTCTGATACTTTGCTGATGATATATATATGTAGAACAACTTCTGATGATCTAATGAGAAATCAGCTGAAAATCCTCTCATACATGTAGCAAAAATTCTTCAGCAAGTTTAAAAGTCATCATGGCATGTGGAAAGACATGCAAAAAAGCATAAAACCAATGTAGCTTAATCCATTTTATTAAATGAACTACACGTAACAATTTAAGTAAAACTCATCAGCGGACGACGAGACGCACGTGACAGACTTGCATACATTTAGGTTTCTTTAACGCACATTTACACACACCACCACGTACATAAAAGTTCACACAAAAATGTTGAATAGGTATATAGTATATATAATAATACGTATGTAAATATACCTACCTATACATATATGTATATATATTATATTGCTGTGTAAATGCATTTGTATACAAAATCGTGTTATTTTTTTGTAAAAAGGGGAGAAACGGAGAAAATCGAAAAAATTACAATATTATGTGTACTTTCTATATAATTTGCGTGTAGTAATGTGATAGCGTAATGGGCACATGACGCTACTGTGTTAGCGATGGTGGTGGTGGTGCGATGATGATGATAATCATCATGATGGCTTCTCAGAAAGTTTGAATACGAAAATACTACTGTATATATGCAATCACCACCACCACACACCATATCACTATATTACTACAAAATCATACACACAGATATAAAAACCATGTAACAACATTTTATATGCAATGTAAATGTAGAAATTCATTGCAAGATTTTTTTGTGTGCTTTGATTAAAAAAAATAAAGAACACGAGAGACGACATAAGATTGTTAGCTCATGCAAGTACGTGATAGAAGAGATGGTATTATTGTTGGTTATAATTATAATGACGATACTACATGAAATTCTCTCATTGCAATGATGACGATTAAAAGAGAGAGAGACAGAGAAAAGCAGATTGGAGAAATAAAGACATGCGGAAATTGGAGATGTACATAAGTGCACATTTTTCACACATGTATTATTACAAGCAAGAGTGATATTATTGGAGCCATTATTACAAGGGAATTATTTTTAATATGCTGCTCCTACTGCTCCTGCTCATATGATAATACAAAAACGATAGGAGTGGAAAAAATATATATCTCATTGCCAGCTGTAGGGAACACACAATTGAGATTATCGTATTATTATTACTATTATTATTATATTATCATTATCTTTCACAGAGAGAGACTTTGTGATGCACAATGTGTGCATGTAGTAGTAGATGTATATGCATGTAGTAGTTTTTAGAGCTGAAGATTTTAAAAACAAGATGAGATAATATGCAAGTACACGACATGAAAGTTGTAGACACAACAGAACTTACAATACCATTAATGTTGTCTGCGAGGATAACGATAATAATAACTTGTACTACGAGAAATGCCTGTATAATAGGAACATAAAAACCACAGAAAAGACAAAAAAAAACAAGAAATTAATGGTAAACGGGAGAGAGAGAGAAAAAAAGAAGGTGGATGTGTAGAGATGATCAGATATCAGACTTGTTATTGTGATTGCATTGACGTAACAAAAATATGTGCACATTTTTAGAGAGACATGATGCACTTTCCACATCGCATCCTCATATTCAACTATAGTCCCAATTGCTGATGCTGATGATGATGCAACTGACTTACTCTCTCTCTCTCCTTTAAATAGTATAACATATTGTAGTAGTAGAAGTAGTAGTAGTAGTAAAATAAACTCGTGATAGTATGAAAATGATGATCATGATGAGTATGTTTACCCTTTTCGCTACACTACTCTACGCTGAAAAAAAATAATTTTCTCCATTCTCCAAACCAGACGCAAAGAACCACTCTCTCTGGTTATCATATCATTTCACTTCATAAGCCAGTTTTTGTTCTATAAGTAGGGGCAGAGTTGAATGAATATTCACATTCTCGTACTTGACAAGACAATGTATTTTTGGTTGAAAAAAAAATCAAAATAAAATGTGTGCATACTACTACTACTACTACTACTAACACATCACTACTGCACATTGTAAAATATATATTAATGCAATATAAATTTTTTTGCATTGCATTTATTCTACTACTACTACTGCATGTGTACTGTACTTGTAACCTCTCTCATTCCTTCGCTCCAACTATTCCAACATTTAATACAGGAACAACGAAAACACTTGCAAATATGCATGTTACTTAACCATAACATTTTATAAAATAGAGAGAGTTTTTTTTTACACTACTACTCTGCTGGCTGACTGGTTGAGTTAAAGCTTCGGTTTAGACATAACTCTTCTTTTTTCTACTTTTTTTTCGTCTTACGCTTCTCTGCTATTTTCTTGATAATATTTTCTGTCTCTCTCTCGGCTTGCGATATCTCTTGTGTGCATTTACACATGACGCTGGTGGTAGTGGTGGTGGCAATCATGATGAGGAAAAAAGTCATTTGTACGGTTATACGTACCAGATATTATAGAGAGCACACAGAGATAATATTATGTTGGTTTACTTCAACTTGCATCAGTTGTTGTCGTATAATGTTTTTTTTTTTCTGTTTAAATATTACGGTTTGTGATTTTGCGATGCTGTTGTTTGGTGAAGCATGCATGCTTTTAAATGTATGCATGTTTGTACATCTGTACGCTATACTCTACATTGTAAATTGTATTTGCACTACAAGAGTGTCTACTATGTATATATATACACATTACAAAAGCAGCAGTATTTGAACTTTCTTCTAAAAAAATTCAAAAAATTGAATGTACTACAAAAAAAACTATGCATTTTTACAGTTGTGGTAGCTCATCTTCATGAAAAACACCATATCGGCTAGAGCCATTTCATTTCTTCCCATTTTTTCTTTTCTCTCTCTCTCTCTGTCTACTTTTTTTTTTAATTCCTATCTCTCTTCATATTTATTTTAATTATTTCATACTATATTATTGTATTTTTTTCTGTTGGTTTTATCTATCCACTTTCTTATAAAATTTTAAAAAGATTAGGCTTGACGTGGAAGAACATCCCGAAACAAATCTATATTTATTTTGTAGAAAAAAAATATATTTAACGTTTATAATAATAATACAGCATCTTCATCATCATAGCCTTATTCCATTTTATTATTATTATATTTTTAAAAGTGAAAAAAAGTGTAAATGGTTTGTTTTGAGTGAGCACATTTGAAGAAAAAAATAAAATCGTTTTTGACATGTGAAATCACTTTTCGTGCTTCTTGAGTAGTAAAAAAAGTGTCTGTTTGGTACGTCGTGTGTGTATATAGAAAGCGCATGGACTGTGGTCTCTGTGTGGTATATCAAACAACAACACATATATTTCAAAATATCGTGCTTTCAACTCTAAAATGATTATTATTGCTTCAACTGCTATATTATTATCTGGGAATAATTATCATCTTATTTGAAGCGTGTGTTCCTCTTTCCCTCATCGTCTTCTTCAATTTCTTTTATCTACAATTTTTCCGACTTCTTTCCTGATGTGTAGTGTAGTGTGTGTATATAATATACACACACATGTGCATACCTTTTTATTTCTCATTCTGAGTCGTAACATTTTTTTTAGTACTGTGCTATGTTTAACTTAGTATTATCATTATTATTATTACTGCTACTATTATAGTGATATGACGAGCGTAAAAAAACACTCCGAGGAAGCGTTATAATTATTATTTTTATTGCCTTTAAAAAAAAATTTGTAGTGGAAACCTTGCTGCTGTTGTTGATGATGATGATGATTGTGGCTGGATATTAATATGCACCTATTTTTTTGATGATGCTCTTTCACTATTGCAATTTTATTTTTAAGCTTAAACCGTGAGAGGTGTAAACTCCAATGAACATTATAACTACTACTACTGCATATATAAGAAGAAGTCAATGTGTTGTGTAAATTGCGTAGTGGAATGTGAAAAGCTAACTGGAGAAGAGTTTTTTCTTTGTATGAAATGGCTGAAAAATGTAAGTCCAATTAGGTATATATCTATATAAATTGTATGATGATGGTAGCATAATATGCATACTACTACTGTATGCATAGGTGCACACGAAAAAGCAACACCATAATAATTTAGTAATAATAATAGTAATAATAATATAAAAGTGTATTTTATATGCATACATAAATAGGATTTTGTTGTATTTAATAAAATTCAGTACAGTTTAGATGGAAGATAAGAAAGTCATTTTCTTTCATTTTTTATAAATACAGTTCTACAAAACGAAATGCTGTACTCTCAAATGCAAACAGACAGAGAGAGAGAGATTGAGATAATGTATGTGAGCTTGTAAGTGCGTTTTTATCTCTGATTGTACGTATATATTTATCTATGTATTTATATGCATGTCTGGTTTATCAAAATGGATAAAGAAGAGAGCTTTATTAATTTTTATTATCTCAAAAAATGCAAGCATGAAATGCTTTCTTAAAGAGGCAAGACAAGGTTCTCTTTACATAAGCGAGAAAAAAAAACAAGTAGACAAGCAAAAGCACACACAAGGACAAAAGATGTGTGTGTTGGTTATGTTATGTGAGTTACTGAGATGTGTAGGTAATGTATATTATACACATTATACATATATATTTATGTAACAAGTTCATAAAAATGCATGTATCTTTCTGTCAAGTTATGTGGAAACTCCTCTTTCTCTTCTTCATCTTCTTCTACTTGGTTGCTCGCTGCTACGCTACTATCAAGTTGAGGGAAAAAAACAGATTGAGCAAGTTTACTAAACGTGTAATTTATAACTTGTAAAAATGTATTATGTATGTTTTTAAGTGCTTGCTATGTGTGTGAAATATAATGCGGTATATGCTTGTGGTCGCGTACACATTTATATACAAATACAATTTCTATAGCAGTATTTAGTTCAGCATGAATGTATGGATGGGTGTTTTGTATAGGTATTTATGCTAAAATAATTCTAATTTATAACGAACAATTGTCAATAGATAAGCGTATAATGCAATTGAAACTGGCATAAAGTGCCCAAGTAGCGAAATAATAATAATATGTGTATATTATGTGGAGTGTGGAGGGGGTTGCTTTTTAGTAAAGATCCTCATCCTCATTTCACCATCATTGCTGAGAGACAAACAAGCTGCTGCATAATAAAACATTGTCAATTTGCTAATTCAGTAATATAGTAGTATGTAGTAGGAGGAGGAGGCTGACTGTATATTGTACCAGTATAATATATAACAGTTCATCTGGCATATAAAGAATTAAAATTAAGCGAGTATATAAAAACGACAGCATTTTACTTGTCATTTTTTTGTTGTAAAAACCGTCAAGTAGAGTAAGTATTTAGGTTGCTAGTCAAGCCAAACCTTTTCCACCTTCCCCCTCCTCACTACTTACCACCACCACTCACATCAGATCACAGCCATTGAATCTATCTCCCTGGCTTTTTGTCTCTGAGTGAGATGAGTTGGCCTGGACTATCTGTCCGTTATACTGTCTGTGAAAAAAAAATTGTATATTTTTTTGCCGGGGATTTATTTGAACCTTGTTGTAAAATCTCCCTCGTCGCACTCAACTTCATTCTCGTCAACAGCACGATTCCCTCCTTTCTCTCTACATATTTTTTTTCTTCATATTATCTCTTTTGATCTTATTTCTTTTCATGGTAATGATCATGATGATCATGATGACGGTGACCATCATCTTATCCTCATCTTCAGCAAACATATTGAAGAGCCGTCACTATGTACTATGTAGTGCAGTGGATGAAAATGGAGAAAGCGAATATAAAAGTTTATTTAAAACTTCTTTTTTTCGTCAATGCCCAAACTAAAGTTAGTTTTTTTTGTCTCCTTTTCCTTCAATTTACTTTCAAATGAAAGAGAAAGAGTAGTAGTTTTTTTTTGTTAAAAAAGGAGCCTCTTACAGAAAAAAGGAGACACACTTCACTATAGAAAACTCTGCCGCGCGCTCTGTTCCCATATTGATGGTTAGATGGATAAGTACACAGAAGCAGCAGCAGCAATAGCAGTTTTCTTCTGGAGATATAAGCTCATTTCATCGGATAAGTGTGCCCTGTAATAATAATAGTAGTAGCGAAGAAAAAAAGTTTTTCTTCTTCTTCTTGTACTTCAAAAAAAATAAAAAATAGAGGACGAAGCGGAAAGCGAGCTAGCGACGAAAGAGGATAACAAGTATACATACATCTTGAGGGAAACGAACAATTCCTTTCATTCTATACTTTTTTTCATGATGATGGTGCCATTTGCTTGATAGCCTCTTTAGAAATATATTACTTTTACAAAATCCACTTGTGATGCTTCCAAGTATGTTTTCTTCTTCTATATGCCTTTCGCCTTATCATCATGATCATCATCATTCTAGTTTATCAAGCGAACAAGGAAGTGGTAGGGTCACGGATGTAGCAGGATGATATGTTTTTTGCTGGTTGTAGGAAGTAGTATGTAGTCCAAATTTTTTGCTTGTTGAATATATATACTTGTGTAAGGGTTTTACCAAAATGACGATGGGGATGATGATGAAAAAAGGGACTCCAAAAATCCGATGGTGTTGTGTTGGGAAAATGTCAAGAAGAAAAAGCACTAACAATCATCATAAGAAATCAAACAACGACAATAATTTCCCAAAAAAAAAACTTTTTTTATTTGAGAAGGAAGATGAGCTTAAGAAAGAAATTCTTGGTGTTGTTGTAGGCTGATGCGTGCGCTGCTGCTGTCTTCAATAAATTGAATGAGGAGATTAGCAAAAGAATGGAACTTGGCTCTTTCACTCTCTCTCTCTCTCTCTAACCATTTGTGTGTTGGTATTGCAGGATTTATTGTATTGATTGGAGGAGCTCAAGTATAAAGTACATTTTTGTGGGGGATGTAAAAAACCGTTAAACATATATACCAGTTCTTTTAATCATTTATAAGGCTAATCTTAAAAAAATAAATTGGGCTGCGTTACATTTTGTTTACGTTTTTAAAAGAATCACGTGTACACTCTAATAATCGTGATAAATGCTTGGTATGGTGGTGGGTGATAGTGACTGAATACCTGAACAAGTGCAAGCTTAAAAAAATACAATAATTCTCTTGAACAAAATAAAGTGAAAAAAAAACTTAATCCGGAGTGAAAGCTAATAGGTAGGTATGTATATTTGCATGCAAAAATGATATGTACTGTAAGTATTGTATAGTGTGATGATGTGATAGTATTTACTTGGACCGGTGCAGTGCACTAATAAAACGTAACAGTGCGGCGCGGCGACCTAGAGAAGGAGGAAGGAAGGAGATGATCCTCCGCCGTTTGCCAAAAAATCCCTTTGCCAAAAGTGCCTTTTGCCAAAAACGCCGTTTGCCAAAAGCGCCGTTTGCCAAAAATTTCATGCGAAAGAATATTTTGTAGCGTGTGAAAGGCAGCAGCAGCGGCACCATTTTTTTTAAACGTTGCGTTGTACTCGTAGAGTAAGAGTAGCAGCTCTTGTTGTGCTTTGTGCGGCTAAAGCCTTTTCTCCTTCATGTGCACATACACCATGTTATACACTGACTGATGTCTTGATTTTCCCTTGATGCTACTCTATCATCCATTCTGCTGTTTTTTTACATCATCATAACATATATGCTAGCTTTAGGTAGACGAGAGGTTTGTGTGTGTGAAGTTGCACTTATGCTGTTGATGATGCACATACATCACATCCGAGTTAAGTGAGCAGCAAAATGTAGAAATAACAAGAAAGTTTTCCTTTATCATCATCATAGTAGTTTTTGTGTTTGTATAAAGAAAACTTAAACTCTGGTGTTGTTGCTACGTGTGGTGGTGGTGGTGATGACGATGATGATAATGATTGGATGCTGCTTCTGCTGGTAGTGATGGTGTATGTATTTGCAAGGATAAAATCTTGATGATGATGGTCTTGATATTACTTTACTTGCATATTCCACCACCACCAGAGAGTTATATACATAATATAAACACTCACTATACAAATGTGGCAGATTACTATGGAAAAGTTGTTACAGTGGTGGTAGTAGTAGTACTTCTAGTAAAGTTTTTTTTTTGGCTACCTACATTAATGCATTCAAATGTACTCAGTCATTCATTCCTCTCTTGTCTCATCTCCTCTATTTGTCGTCGTCTTCCACAAAACTTTTTGAATTTTTGTCATTAAATAATGCATTCATTTACAATTTGCCATGCTCACACCACACCATACCATGATAATATACCACCACCACCGCGGATCTAATGAAATGTATAGGCACACGACATGTGTGTACATTCATTTCCGAAATTCCGTACACTTGCACTAGGTTTGCTGATGATGATCATGATGATGATGACGTCGAAATATATGGGATTGAGAATTTGTAAATGAATTGCAAGAAAAAAAATTGTTGTTATCTTCTGATTTTTGTTCCGCTGCTCTACTAACTATATCAATTGAGAAAGACAGAATGAAAAGAGAAATGATATTAAAAAAGCTGCTAGCAAGTTTGTTTGGATCGCATCGTCTAAAAACACAAAATATTCGTCGCGTATTCTCCCTTTCTCCTATGTTTTCATTCTTGATTTTCATTTGTATAGTTATTAGGTATTCACTATTTTGTTTTATAGTTTCGAATTGACAGGTGTATCGTAACTACTGATGAAACTGGTTTTGTGCCAGAAATCGAATTCCAGAATATTGATTTCTACGTATTTCCAGCATTTCCACTTTTCACTCCTCCCCGACATGAAGTAATGCTTTTCAATATTTTTTTCTCCAAAGAAACAACAACCATTTCCATGTACCTAAAAATGTTCTATATTTTCAAAGAATGGAAAAATAGTGGGAAATAGTATACAGTTTTTTTACAAGATGGATTATTCCAATGAATAACAAAATAACATCATGTTGCATCATCCTTCATTTTCTCATATATTAATGGTTTCGCTACATCACTTGGGAAGTGGCAGTTGAAGACTTGTGAATGGAACTTTCTTTTGCTATTGTATTATTTTATTATTATGGTACCTGACATAAGAAGAAATTGTAGAAGGAAAAATGTACGTGCGTACTTTATAGTTTGGAGGAAATGTAATAAGTGGATTTTGCACGTAGTGCAAGTTACTATTACTGTTTTGATGTAGATCTGTTTAGGCAAACAAACGACAACATATATGAGATTGATAGTTGTTGTAAGGAGGAGGAGAAGAATTGAATGAATGGTGGGGCAGATTACAGAGAGATAGAAAAAGAGAGCGACGACTTTCCTACTGATTGCTACGATGATGTTCAAATTTAAATTTCAAATTTGACGCATTTTCAACAGGATGAAGGGAAATTGAATTCTTTTTAGAGAGGAAATTGATCTATATGCATGCATGGCAAAAAGGAGAAAAAGAAGACGTATAGTTTTTTTTTACTTTTTCTTCCCCATCTTCGTCTTTCTTATTGCTTGTGTGTGTGAGTGTGTTTGTGGAGGAGTGGTTCTTCATTTTAAGAAATTGTTCCTTCCTCATTCTCACGACCGTTAAATAATAATCGTAAAACCGGGAGCAATAATAATAAAATTGAAAAACGGTGAAAATGTCAGCTTTATGTGCAGAGCTGTTGTTGTTGTTGTTGCTACTGTATACATAAAACCCTAAAACATACATACACCAACCCGTGTTGTTATGCTATATATGTGAATCCCTACCCTACATATTTGCAAAAAATAAAATTAAGAATAATAAAAACCCATGCTACATGATAAATTTATTTCATTTGAATTTTGAAAGCATGTTTTGTCCTAAACTTTCTTTTTTTGGTTTCCTCCCAATCCTTTACACATACCTACAAATCTTTATTTTTGTTGAAAAGAACACATATTTAAAAATAAAAATATTTTATAAGGTAAATCCATTATAGATTATCGTTTCAGCTGGCACTACTTATCAAAATAATTTATTGCCTTTTTTTCTCAAGCTCCGTTTGTTTCTGTCCGTCATTTTGAGAAATTTGTGATTGACTTTTGAGATGTATGTGCGCAGAGGAAAAAAACACAATGTACTATTATTGTGCACATAAAGTATACAAAACAATATATTTTTTTATCTTTAACAATTCCCTCCGGTTGTGGTGATGGTAGTAGTGTGGCGTTACTGCTATATTATATTGGTTCAGAATCGTAAAAAAACAGAAAGAAAAAAACCTTCCAATGCGCCTTTTTTGTGTATTAGATTTATTTAGAATACATAAAAAAAGAGTGGAGTGTACACGACGTAATATATTGGGTTCACGTGAAATCCATAAAATTTGTCATAGTTGGAAAACAATAAATATAGAAATTACCCATTTGAATTGTATATCTTTGAAGAGAACAACTGTTAACACCTATTTCCATATACAAACATCACAATTTTAGTTTAATAGTCAGCACAGCAGAAAATATACACATACACATGTGGATAATATACAACAAAAAAATATTTTATTATTATTATTATTATTATTATATCATTTCCACTCACCTATTTAGCGTATATCTATATATACACACACTTAATAAATATAAATTGTATTTATGTGCATACATATATGCATGTATGTATTGACAATGAGTGAGTTGATTGCATCTTTTACATCTGCCTCTTTGGTTGCCTCTTCTGATGCCTGCCTACTTTTGATGGAAATTCTCTCTGAGAAAATATAACATGACTTGTATAGTCTAATATATTTCTCACTTGAAGATTTTCTAGGGGCGTTTTCCGTTTTGAGCATGCCAATTTATTTACTACATGTACAACTGTCGTAGAATGTTGTATCACCATCAACCATCACCGTCAAAAAAAAACTAAAGGATGCAGTTAGTAGTACTGCTGGTGGTGGTGGTGGTTTAAACCAGGAGCAAGTAGTAGTAAATAGCAGAGAAAAGCAAGTTATAATATGGGTGATATGCGGTGGCACTACCACCACCACACCAGCAGAAATGGCAAAACTCTTTATACACATATTTTTTCTTCTTTTTCTTCTTCTCTCTGTCTTGTGGTTTACTATACGAGCAAGCAAGCGGCAGCAACAGCAACAGCAACACTGAAAAATATGCGGTGTTGGCACTGTTTTCAATGTACTTGTAATATTATTTACGTCAGGTGCGATATTATTATAGCCCTCTTCAAAATGGTAGTAAAAATAAGAATGTTACTTGTAGTAGAAATGTTATAATGGCATATAACATGTCATTCAAAAAAAAGAGAAGCTATTTTATATCCAACTAACATACACACACTCACTCTTCGACTACTGCTGCTTCTGCTGTTGCTGCACCACATCATATCATTATAATATGCAATTTAAGAAAAAAGAAGAAGAAGAAGAAAATAAGCAAAAACTGTAATGTATGTATGATGTGTGGTGGTGGTGCTGTTTAAAAAAAATATATTTATGTATGTACAAAATATACATATATACATGTGCACATGCTATATGTATATATAAATATACATATAAATATACATATAAATGTGTACTACTTTTTTCACCCAAGAAAAAAAACTCTGTTTTATATTAGAATATTTTACGTCTGTCTCTTTTCCTCTCTTTTCTCATTTTATTCCTGTTTTTTCTACACTTCTTATTTTTCTTCACCCATCATGCATCTCTTTTTGGCTTATAATTCATACACTCATAAAATTACGACGGTGGTGCGGCGGTTCTTGTATAGCGTACACAAGAAGACAGAAGTAGTAAAAAAAAGTAAAAATAAAGTCCTTTTTCTTTAAAAAAAATATTCTCTTTTTTGCAATGTTTGTGTTAGTACGACAATAGAAAAAAAGGCATAATGTGTGATTATTACCATTGCCACTATATGTTTTTATGTACAAAAGCATAAACTCTTCCGGAGGAGTGGATCTTCTCTTCCGTCGCTGCATTTCATTTTATAATGGTGCATTTTAACTTTATTTTTTTTCATGGCTTTTTTTTCACGACGGCTAAATATATATATACATTTATATTCGGAAGATTTTTAGCTGCATTTCATTTTATAATGGTGCATTTTAACTTTACTTTTTTTCATGGCTTTTTTTTCACGACGGCTAAATATATATATACATTTATATTCGGAAGATTTTTTGGGGGGACATAAGGGTATCTTTTATCCTATCTGGGTAGAGTGGTTTCAATAATATGGGCTATAACAGACAGAGATGATGAGGCAAAAAAACAAATTTGGTGGCATTATTGGCATGATGTGGCGGTGGTAGTGTTTGGTGTTATTCGGTCAAAACAGATGAACAACACGACAGAAGAAGAAGAAAAAAGTTTATTGCTGCATTTCAGTTTTTTACAAGAGATGATGAGGCAAAAAAATAAATTTGGTGGCATTATTGGCATGATGCGGCGGTGGTAGTGTTTGGTGTTATTCGGTCAAAACAGATGAACAACACGACAGAAGAAGAAGAAAAAAAGTTTATTGCTGCATTTCAGTTTTTTTTACCCGTAAATTTTATCTCCAATTTTTACTTGGCCGTAAGGGAAAAAAAACTTTTTTATAACCATTTTACTTACATTCAGTATTGCATTGTGCAAATGCAGTTTCTGGTTATTTGGCTTTGGCTACTACACTCTCATATTATTCAATTTCTAAGAATAATAATGATAATAACTGGTTGAAAAACAATCTGTCCTATAGGGCATTTTTTTCAAAACCGCTTATCATGAAGATAGCCAAGTTATTTATTTATACATATATGGCCAAGAATTAGAAGTGTTAAATCATCACCACAACATGCTTGTATGTACTACATAGCATGCAACAACATAATTTCCAGAATCAAGCACCGAATCAGGGAATACCAAAAAGCATTTCCTTGAAAATAAAAATATATAAACTGTCTGTTTCTTCAAAAAGCTTGCTTTTTGCAATAAAAAAAGCTAACACGAGGAAAAAATATGACTATATATACCTATAAATGTAGAAATGTTGAAAAGATGAAAATAAAGTTGTAGAAAAATAAAGATAAGGTTAAATTTGTGATGTTGTTTTTTTGTGTTGAGTCGGGAGAACCACTGACGCAGAGGTGATAGATGCCGATACAAAAGAAGAAGAAAAGATTTTTTTTCTTCTTATTTGCTGCTGCTGCTGCTGCTGATAGTGTAAAAGGAATTCATGTACAACATCAAGTGCAGTTTGTCAAGTTTATGATGATAGCAGCAGCAGCAGCAAAAGAAGTGTATGTGCATACCTAAATAGGAACACTGCACATTATTACACACATTTTTATGCAATCATCATCATGGTCAGTTGCTTTTTAAAATTCTATTTTATTTTATCTCGATATGTGTTTTTACTTTTTGCAGTTGTAATTGTTGGTGGTAGTGTATTGTATGGATGTATGTATTATGTAGTAACATGACATGATAATGTGCATAAGAAAGGGTATGCATGTGAATAATATGGTGGAATTTATGAAGTGGCCGCAGGACAAACGATATAGATATTGATGTTAGTTTTTTTTGCACACATGAACATCTCAATGACCCTAGTACTAGTTTTATATATACATATATCTTTCTCTCTCTCTTTGTTTTTGTAAATGTTGTAATAATAATGTTCAAAAGTGGAGAGAGAAGTATAAATCCATTTTTGTTATCTCTTTAGAAAATCTCCTTTTTTGCTACTGTTTTGTATTCACCTGCCTAGTAGTATATGTGCAATAATTTTCAAATCACAGATGCTGCTGCTGCTGCTAGTTGAGTTGAGTGAAAATAATATTATTATTTTTTTTAGAAAAAAAATACTAATGCTGGGATATCCCTACCTGATTCCCTGACTAAACTTCCCAATGCCAGTATAAAAAAACTGTGCTTTACATAATATAAATATACCTATTTTGTTATGGGCCATGAGCCTTTTGATCTTATCTCCACCAACATCGTTTGCACTTAAATATTATTATGGAAAATACAAAAAGAAATAGTAAATAGTACAACATTTTATGTTGCTTTATTGACTAACGTTTTATTATCATTCTATTTGTGTGAGCTCACACATTATATTTTATATTTGCAGCAAAGGGGCACAACTATTTTCACAGTTCATGGAAACTGTACAAGGAAATTAGTAAATGTTCTTTTAAACTGACTCTATTTACTTTTAAAACATATTTATTTAATCAGTAGAGAGCTTTCAACCAAAAAAATGGCTGTTTTAGCAGTTTAATGTTCTTTTATAATATAACTAGGTACATTATATATATATACAGATATATATACCATGTCATTATATATTCTTTGTTTTTAATGCTTGAATATATATATACATATGTAAATACCTATGATGTAATTAGTTAACTAAACCGTACGAAAAATAATTTTTACAGACATATGGAAACCCTGCATTTACTTCTGCTTTAACAAGTGCTGTCTTCCTTTTTTGCAACTCTATTCTAGCCATCCCCATCAGCAACTAATTTTTTTTCAGACACCAGTCTAGTGGGTTTTCACATTTTTTAAACAAAAAAAAAATCAGCTACATTTTTCACGTTATATCTGTATACCTCTCTATAACATTGTTTGCAAGTATATACAATAATGTGGTATGTTTATTATGTGTCTGCGCTTATCTATAATAAAAAATAAAAAATATGAAATATTCATACACAATCGATATTATGGACTATGTATGTGGCACTACGTTGTCTACATATTTTATTTTAGATAGAAAAAAAAAACTGCAAGACTGGCTACTATTCACATTGCCTTATACTCACTTTCTCATCCTTAACCATACCCAACAAAAAATATGTGAAGATAGAATCTGGTGTTGACATGACTTGACTGCCAGGCCTGGCCAGTCGTCTGAGTATATATATTTATATATAAATTGGTGTGTACATAACGTATATATGCATATATATGTTTGTTTATATTATAATAGTAAAGCGAATAACATTGCCCAAGGTTGATTCAAACTTCAACAGATTTTTTTTTGTTATAGTAGTGTAAACATTACACATAGTACATGTCCACCACACTTCATACTCCACTCACATATATTCATGAATACATACATAATGACATAAAGAGAGAAAATAGCTTGTGGAAAAACTCTTTTTTTTGCAAGTGTGTCGACGATGGTGGCGGTAGTGGCAATGCCAATATATAATTTGATATGATGGCACTTAAATCTAAAATTTATTGTTGGATGATGTACAAAAAAATATAAATGCCACAGCTCCTACTACAAGAAACACATATCATACCATTTATATGGTTCTCAAGAAAAATGTAGAAAAAACCGGCTTTCTCAATTTGATATACTAGTGTCATCATCTCAATATATGAATACTCAATATGAATACAAAAAACGTAGGTAATCATCATCATCATCATTATCATAAAAAAATTCAAAGGAAAACCTTTAAAAAAATACATCATACAAGCTATTCTAGTCATGTAGAAAAGGATTTTGTATTATTCACACGGGGGATTTTCGCGCGTACAAACAAGGCGCATTCTTTTCGCAACACATTTCGCTTCGCTGGTCTGTTTTCATATAACATGGGTAGGTACATGTCTGAAGCGTCTATGGCGCGTATGAAGGAAACAGACAGGCGCGTATATGTATGACATGGCTGATATATAATCCTGTATGGATTATTTAACAAGATTGAGGTAGGTAGAGGTTTCCTTAGAGTATATCATCCTTTCTCACTGTAATGGTGTGTAAGGAGGACAATCCACAAAATGCCCAGTTTATTGCACACGCAAGCGTGTATAATAGCGGCGTATGTTTTTTTTTGCTCGTAGGCATATAAATTTTATATAAGTTTAATGGACACATAATATACCTATAATAATAATATATATTATTAGGTATGTTATATAGAGTAATTTAAAAACTTATGCAGCATATTATAATAACATAATATTATATAGAAACGATCAGAGTCGTTTATAAATTAGAATGCATCACAGCAGACACATGATTACTTGTGAAAGCGTGAATCCGTGATTGTATGCAAAGCGGTATCCTCCCGTTTTGTTGTGAGTGTGTGTGTGTGTGTGTGGTTGCAGATTGTGCAGCGTGCTTGTTATCAGTATTGTTATTCTTGGTGGGGTCTTTGTATTTTGCATGTAGGAGATTGTGTAGTCCTAAATGGTAATAGCCTATGTACATAATAATAATAAATATATATTATATAGTTTTGTGATATTAATGTCATATAATAATAAAAATAGATAGGTATATAATATATCAAATTATATTGTTATATTGCAATGGCCACAGCTGCCGGTACCACGACCCATGGCCATGGAGAGAGAGTGTGTGTGTGTGTTTGTGCCGCTTTTAAAACCCGACGTTGTCTGTGAAGATAAATGTTAAAATTGCACACAGACACACACACACACACACAAACTAATACTGCAATCCAACCATCACAGTCTTCATCGTAAAATGATGGCGTGCCTGAGCAATATAACATTGTTAGCTCATAAGACATTATAAGCTCGTGAATTGTAATTGCTTTATCTACATACACTCTTCGTGAGTGTGCATCATCATCATCATATCTGTGTGCAGCAGTTGTAAATTTTTGTTGTATCTGTACAATGTATCAGAAAAGAAGAGAGAATAATAATATTATATTTTTTATCTGGTCTGTGTGTAGCTCTTCTTGTAAGTTAATTGAAATTGCACGTTATGGTTCAGCAACGGCAATGCAATGGCAAGGATCAGCACACTACCACCACCACCACACACAATACCTCCATCATCATGATTATCGTCATGAAGAGATTTTTTTGTCTGTAAAAAAATGTGATGTTTTTAGTAGTAGTACGAGTACCGCACCGAGAACAGCGAATCGTTTACTACTTACCAGAGAGAGAGATGTGATGTGAGTGTGTGGAGAGTGGAGAAGAAGAAAAGTTTTGAGAGAGTGTGTGTTGGTGTGTGTGTGAGTTTGAGTGAGGTTCGGCGCGTCAGCAGCAACAGCAATCAGACAGAACAATTCCACTTTTGCATTTTTCATTCATGCTGCTGATGACGACGGTATTAGATTGAATAAGATTGAATTAAATAGTTTGTAGGTGAATGAGTGAGTGACTGAGTGAGTAAAGCGAGGGAATAAGTTTGTAAAAAAAACTTTGTTTGTTGAGAGAGAGAGAGGGAGAGAGATTTGAGTGAGTTATGCTGCTGCTGAATCTGAATTGAATTGATCAAGAATTCCGATAGCAAAAAAAAGAGATTATTAGACGTGTGCTTTATAAAACTGATGACATAAACGACGTGGCGGCTGTGTCATATAAAAAAGATTGGCAGTGAGTGAGTAGAAGAGAGTGCAAGAGTTGATTTGATAATAATAATTTTATATATCGACTGCGAAACTGCAATATGTAACGAATGCAAACCTAGTCACTCTCAAAACATTACAAATGAATAACATGTCGATCTCAAAACATTACAAGTGAAAAGACATAAACGACGTGGCGGCTGTGTCATATAAAAAAGATTGGCAGTGAGTGAGTAGAAGAGAGTGCAAGAGTTGATTTGATAATAATAATTTTATATATTGTACTTTTTTTCCATGCAATTTTTTTTTTTTTTTTGGAAATACAGAAGAATTTGTGTATCTGTATGTGTATCTATATAATACCATTGTATATATGTTTGTATCGATAATAATAACAAAGATGTAATGCAATCAACAATGAGATTCAACTAGAAAATACATTTAATATATATCTTATTTTGTGTCTCGTTGAGTTGGTTGAACTGAAAGGAAGAAAAAAAAGAAGAAAATGATGGCTCTGCTGTTCATAGTTCATACAAAAGGTCTAAATCTATAAGACATATGCATGCATGTAGTATCAACGGCAAAAATCTGCATGCCAGCAGCAGCAGCGTAGCGCGCTTGTGTCCTAAGCCCAGACTTCTTCATTGCTGCGGTTGTTGTAAAAGAGGTAGTTTTTTTCCTCTTTAGTTCTTTTTCTTATCCCCATCAAAAAGTTATTATTATCATCATCATCTTTTCTTCCTTCACAAATTGGAGAATTTAACTAGGGTGTGTTTTTACATTGCTAGAATATAAAACAGAAAATGCATATACAATATATCAAATAAAAAAAGTCAAATTTCAAAAAATAGTAATAATTGGTGATTATTATTTGCATCGATTCAGAATAAAAGTATTTAAAAGAAATACATTTTTAAAAGCACAAGTTTTATATTTCCCATCAAATTGATGAATTTCCCAAGAAAAATTAGTTGAGTCAAGGAGAAAGAAAAGGGAGAAAAAAATTTGAACAACTATTACTAAAATAATTACGCGTTGTTTTTTCTCTTCGTTACTATATATACACCTAAAATGCATTTGGGTTGCTTGTTCCATTAGCAAAATCCTGTTTGTTCTATAAAAAGGTTATCAGTATACACCATCGCAAATATAAAATCATTAGGAGTACTTTTTACTACTTTGCAAAAGCATTTTTAATGCGAGGATTATTTCCAACTTTAAATTGTGACAGGTATATATATGTATTCAATACAGGAGTTTCGTAAATGTAAGATAATATTTATATGATGAGTGCAATTTTGCATTACCCTTTTTATATTGCTGATAGTTGAAGGAGAGAAGAAGGGGAAAATTATATTAGTTGTAGTAAAGGGATATTTTGTGATGATGATATGATGAAGATGCTGATGATGATACTGACATCAACTACTACTACTATACTGGGTTGGTTGTAGGTTTTTAATAATGTTTTTTCTAATTATTATAACTTGACTCTGGTGTGTGTGAAATCCTAAAAGTAACAAGTTTGGACGAAAGCAAATAATAATATTGTTAACAAACGGAAGAAATATAGGAAGGTATATATGTATGTAAAATATGTACATTATATTGAATTTATTTATATTATGGATGTATGTTGCACAGTCAAATGAGCAATGAAGTTTGTACTAGTACAGTGTGGGAGAGAGAAGAAGAAGAAGAAGAAGAAAATATAATTTGACTAGTTTGTGCAGAGTGTGTAATCTGATTTTGTTTGCGATAAAATGATAGTTCCACATACTTAAGTCTGTAAATTAATACCCCTGCCGCGCACACACAAAACAAATCGGCGTGAAATGGGGATGGACTGGTGAATAGAAAGTTTCGGGAGGGGGAGGGGGTTAGGAAGATACATATAATGGAAAAGGACAAATGCAGGTGAAATGACATTGCTCTCTGGCAGAAAAGGTTAAAATTTGGGATTTTTTTTGTGTGCGCGCTTGTTTTTGTTTTCGTCTTTTACGTTTTCGTTCTGTCTGGAACTGAACAAAACGGAAAAGTATAAAAGAGAAAAAAAATGTGTGCTTGTTTTTGTGTGTCTGCCTGTAAGGAAGTATGTATGAAACTATATAAAAGGTTGCGCACCATGTGAAAAGGGGTTTTGTAATAATGAAATGACTATTTGAACGTATAGTTGTTGTTTTGAGAACATGCAATGTGTGTGTCAAATAATTGCAAAAGTGCTATTAATTTTACTCCTATTATTAGCACGAAGGAAATGTGTACGTAACGTCGTCATACGTGACTAAGCTGGCTATATAATTTTGGGTGCTCATTAATTTATCAAAAAAAGGTCCTATCCCTTCCTAATAATGTAAATATGTGTATATGTATAGCTATAAAAAAAGCAAAACAGGAAACCATAGCTAATGAAAAGAATAATGACGTCAGCATTGATTACACACTCTCTCCCGCTCATTCCTTGAGCGAGAGACTGTGCTCGACTGTTGAGTCCAGTGTGACATAAAATGATGCTTTAGAAAATAAAAGGTTAATTTAGGATCACAGGCTTAGCATTAAAGTCATCTTAGCAGCATAAAATGAAAAGAGTCGGTACATGTGCTGTATATATATAATATTTATATATCGTTTTAGTCTTAAAAAATCAAACCTGCATTAATATTAATACATATATGGCATATATGAACGTATGTGTGTATGTATATATCATTCAACATTAATTCTAAAGATAAGGAGTGGCGGTGTACGCTGCTGCTGATGATGATTATGATGGAAGGAGACTGAGAAGTCGTATAATAATATAATTTCTTCTTTTTTCATTTTCAGATCATCTTAACCGAATTGTAAAGGAGGACGACAGAGAACTAGAGAGATAAATCCCTTCAAGATTACTTTTGCTTGAAGAGAGGAAGACAGGAAACTGTACAATGCGAAAAGGCAGCGCACAATTTGCAAAGAAAGGAGAAAGGAATGAGCTTTTGTGATATACATAATATTAGGCATGGTTGGGCTGTCTCAACATTTTTAAATTACTCTACACTCAACAGAAGACGACGACTGGGAAGCATACCTCAACGAAGACGACGAGTACTTGTACAACATTCATACATATTTTCTGCTCCTCCTCATTCATAACACTCAACTTGACATCAACAACATTCTGTCATCGTCATCATCATTGCAATTTCATATTACATTCTCAGCACCATATCTACTTTTTCTCTCCTTCCTTCCATCTCTCTCTCTCTTTCTGCCCATTGCCAATAGTTTTGCTAGTGACGTGCATTTTTTTCCGTGGCGTACAATACAAAGATTGAAGAAAAATTGAGAGAGGGAGAGAGAGAGAGAGACGACAACGGAGATAATTGAATCAGTAGAGGTGATAAGAAGACGGGCGAGAAGAAAAGAAAAGCATACAGAGAGAGAGAGAGAGACACGAGAAGGAAAAACACAACGTACTCATTTTTCAACAACATACAAGACGAAGAGTGTAGAGACAGCTTTTGTTGAAGAGATGACGAGGAATTGGGAGCGAGTAGATATGTTAATATAGATTGTTCCCGTTCTCTATAGTGGAAGGAGATTTATCCTTCGGAGGACGTGAAACTGGCGTTAGCTGCTCGTCCTGCGGGACTGGCTACTCCCGCCTCGGCATCATCCTCGTTGCCAGAGGAGTCGGAGACACCACCGTCTTCTGCTTCCATCTCATCATCGTCATCATCTACAGCAGCCTCGTCGGTGTGCATTTCCACCACAACAGCCCTTCCATCTTCCGCTACCAATACAACGAGCAACATAATCAGTATCAGAAATCATCCTCACCACCACCACCACCATCACCACTACCATCAGCCGCAACAACTACAGCAGCAGTCCGATCCTTCTTCTCCGGCCTATACGACATATTCTAATGCATCGACTGCCACAACATTTACTGCCGAATTCCCTCCTATCGTTGAGCAGGTCAGATACCATTACTTATTATTAATATTAAAAATTTTCACTCTCCAATTATATTTTATGCATGTTATTGTCCCTTATTTTATGGCTATCTATTTTCCCTGTGCCTTATTATATCATCCTGGTACACGATAGTATCTCCTCCAAAGAAAAACATGCATTTTTTTAGCCTATTTATTTCATTACCTCCATCCAAACATCCGAACCCATCAAAATTCTCCTGACACCATCAAATAGCAAATTTAAAATGGGTGACACAACACAAGCAGAAAAAATTGTAATGCTACTACTTGCTCCTCTCTGTCTCTCCTTGTGTTGTAGTAGTCATGAACGTTATTGTTTCTTTTTCATTTCTCCTCCAATAATATGGGTTTATGCATGAATGCATTCATCATCGCATGCTTCAACTCTTGAATGCAACAAAAAGAAAGACGAAAGAGAGAGAGAGAGAGTAAAAAAATTGCATGAAAATAATACTGCGCCTCTTCAATCTTTCCTTTTGTTCTTTTCCAACTAGCATGTATACATTACGTTGCATAAGCATGTCTCATGTCTGGTTATTTTCTTTGATGCAAAGAATAGAAAATTGTACTTTTTTATGTGCATACGTGTCTGTTACTTATTATTATATATATTTCTGCATATTATGTTGGGGTTTTACTGAGCAATTTTTATTTTTAAGAGAGGGGAAAAGGAAGCCACATAATACATATATATATACGCTCTTTCTCCCTCTGTCCTTTTCCTTTTCTCTTGCGCTTTACGAGCAAACACTTTTTTATGGACAACAATAAAAAATTTAACCAGGAAAACAGCATATAGTGTGCATGTGCATGTAATATCAAACTGTGAAAAGAATAAGGGATCCTACATATCAGACTTTATAATAAGATGTATAATGTAAATAGTATAAAGCGCAATCTGTCTTGTAAAAAAGGAAGAGCTGTTAGGTACAAAAGAGGAGGGAGGGGAAGGGTGAGAGAGAAAGAGACAGAGACGTGATGTGTGATCAGCCATAATATCCATATCCAATATGTGTCTTGTACGGAATAAAAGATACATGCCTATATATACATACGTATCAGATGATGACAGAAAAGTGACAGACATGTACATACACTCCTTTATTCATACTCTTTACATGTTTTGTGTGACAAGGGGATATTGACGATGACACTCACGGCACAGCAAAATAGGTGTATTGTCTATCGTCGTAGCATGTTGTAAAATTATAGGCGAAATAAGTTTGATAATAAGTTTGTGTGTGTGTGTGTGTGTGTATTGGTTATAAAAATGAGACAGAGGCAATTTTACTTTCTTGTAAGGATGCTTAAATACATTAAAAAATATATGGGTTTGTGTGGGCTGCATACTTGAAACGACGAAGAAAGTTGGGAACATTTTGTTTGAAATATACCAATAAATAGGATATGATGGATGTACAATTATGAATATACGTGTACATATTTTTGTATATATGTGAGATTCTGTCCACAAATTTCATCATCACGAATCGAATTATGCCATGTGTAGTAATCGGACGGAAGTCATATAGTCATGTCATCCACTTGTCGCATACATACAAAAGCGAAAGGAGCAAACTCACTTTCTGTCTTGGAAAGCATTTTCACCTTTAAATTTTTTCCCGGGATATGTTCATGGATTCATATGTATAAAGTAAAATTACATTTATTCCCAATAATTTCTTCTCCATATTATGTTCAATAGAAAGGAAGTACATACATTATTTATTATATGATGATATGTACATAGTATACATTGCTGCATGCAAGCGTTACATAAATAAAATTTAAGGAGAGCACTTAAGCATAGAATACAAAACTTATTTGCAGATGTCAAGAAAATGGTCGACAGCTCCGTGTTTTATTTTCACGGAAGTCCTCCGAAAAACTTTTGCGCGATTTCCAGGAGAGAGAGAGATAGAGAGAGAGAGAGAGAATGAGTGAAGAGGCAATTCTTTTTCAAGGGAAAGCGGCGAGAAGATGACGTTTCTATCCTTCTTGTCACATCATGATATTTATATTCATACTTCAATGCTCCCTTTCATATATTTCGATTTGTTATGTGTCAATTCTCTCCATTTAATTTTGTCTCTTTTTGTCGCTAACAATGTCCAGACTTTTACTGCTTGGTGTGGCTGCTGAAATGTACTATGGCAAATAGTGTAGTAGCAATTCTTCATCTTAAATGTGTAAAAAGCACTTGAAAACTTGTAGTCATCATCATAATATTTTTGGCGATTTTATGTAAGGCACATTTTCATTAAATATATTTCGCTATATAGGTGATGGGACCGGTTGGTTGGTCTCATGGGCCTTTCTCTCTCTCTCTCTCTCTCTTCGTTCGTCTTTTACTCAACTTAACTAACTTTTCTGTCGTTCTTCGATTCAGGAATAAAATTAGCATATTTCAGCAATTCATCTGAAATGAAAAGGAAACAGGGTAGAAGTAGTAGCAGTAGTAGCAGGTCGCTCCATATTAACTTCATATATTGCATACGTGTAAGTGTAAAAGCCGTCATAAGTCGTAACTTGTAAGTTTGCAAGTACTTTGTGCTATGATGGTGATTTGTTTCAAGGAAACAGCTTGATTTCCTCTGCAGATGACTTTCCTCTTATAACTAATAACTACTTTATTCTTGACGACGACGATGATGATGACGACGGTGAAGTTTCATGACTTGTGTCGTCGTCGTAAATAATATGGCGTGTACAAAGTGCATAGCTAGAAGAGCTAGGTATATTATCAAATTTTCATTCTACAAACTACATAACAACGTCTCTGTATGAGTTTTTTGTGTGTAAGTGTGGTGGATAGTTTTGAGCCGCCGCCGTCGTTGGTCCGTCCGACCAAGTAGTACATATAAAGTGGTTTAATCCAAAAAAAATGTAGTAGCGACTGTGTGTGTGTTGTGCTCATGTATGTATCATAGAGACTATTAATGCAATGTGATTGTGAGAGAGTTAAGTTGGTTTGCTGCTGCTTCTCGTCTCATTTTTTACTTGTCTCTTGTTGTAAATTACAGGGTAGCTACATGTTATATTGCTACACGACATTTCCTCTCTCTCAGTCTCTCTGTTGCTTGTTTGCTGCTGCCATTGACTATGAGTTATGATATGGTGATCTTGCTAGCTCTCTCTCTTTCTGTCTTTTACCTCACCGTTTTCGCTATTTTCACTCATTCCCTTTTCTCCCTATCTACATGTATGCTGTGTGCTCCATAACTTGATTTACACCTTATGGCTACGTTAATTAATATAATTTATTTGTTCATACTTTCAGGCGGTTTTGGTGCCATTCGAAGGGGGTTGCATGGCAAGAGAGCATTACTGGCCGACTGGTTCCAAAACAGCACAAGACCAGGAAAAAAGGGCTTTGGCTGCAGAACATGACCGACAGGTCAGACTCAGGTCGGTGGCCAATGACATTCGTCTTGATTTACCTGTGAGTGTGGCGAGGCCGGATGGAGAAGAGTATCCACCCAGGGCCCGCCTTCGTAGTCATGAGAAGGTAAAATTACTATAATTAATAATGAATGTTTTAACTTTTTAATGTGCTGATAAGGATAACGATTTTATCAGTAGGATTTTTAAAAAGTTTGTTTTTGTGGGGGAAAATATTAATTAGTTTATGTGATTGGTTGATGTTATTGCAGCGATATGATATCCAGAAACCATATATACAAGGGCCACCAAACAAAACTGTTTGGGACTCATTAGACTGCTTAGATAGGACTGTAACTCAGCCATCGTCTTCATCTTCAAGGTCTGGAGGGAGCAAGTCAACTTCAAAAAGTAGCTCAAGTCATTGGGGTTTAAGTTGGAGTCGGTCTAACAAGTCACCTCCCTCACAAGGTCGAACTCGTGGCCAGCAAAGGCATCCACATTCGTCGAATCCATCCACTAGTGTCAGAAATGCACCCAACTCTTCATCGTGTGAGACTGCTCGAGGTAGTAATGGTGGTGGTGGTGGTGGTAGTGGAGGGTTTCTGGCCGGCCCTTTACAATTGTCTTCGTTCATCCCGTCGTCGTCAGCATCATCTCCCAGTACGCTGGGTTCACTCCCAAATTCATCTCCGCTAGGCTTTCATGGAGCAGCAACGTCACTAGTTGCTGGTGATACTGTTCATTGTGCATTTCCGAATCATAATCATCATCCTTCTTCATTACATCAGCCTCCTCCCACCTCTACTTGTAAGTCGCAGCAGCAGCAGCCGTTAGTTTTTTCCGGGGGAGGGGCCACAGGTCCAAGTATAGCTGAAAGATTGACAGAGAAAGTTCAGCATTGCACCAACGCTTTAGTCGGAAACCATTCACGGACTAGTCCTAACAATAACGCTAGTAATAGTTCCGCCACCGCTGCATCGTCGTCCTCCTCCACCAGCGTCCTGTCAAGACTCATAGATCCAGATTTAAAGTTGTTTAGTAGGAGTAGCTCGAAAGACTCGAAGCGGAGTAATAATAATAATGGGAAAAACGGAAAATCCCATAGAACTGATCAGTCGCCCTCCGCTTCTTCTTCCCCAAGAGGTAGCTCCTCGTCACTGGTCACGATGGTCGACTGTAGCAGCACTGCAGCGACCGCTACGATACATCATTATCCACAACCAGAGCAGCTGCAACATCATCATCAATATCATCATCCACAACAGCAGCTTCCTCCGCAACAACAACATCATCAACAATACTTTCACCAGAGTAATCAAAGTCATCCCGCTATTCCGGTACAGATCCCAGGGGCTGCGAATTCCGGCAGCAATGCTGCTAATATTGGACTGTCTTCAATGCAATCATCATCCAGTGTACCGTCTGGAAACTTGCTAGGTGGACACTCATTTTCATTCGCCCCCTTTGACGACAGTAGTGGGGAAGGGGAGGCCGTAGGCGTAATGATGAAACGTAGTAATAATAATGTAATGATGTCATTAAGAAGTCAAACACCAGATAACAATAATCCTAGTTGTTCATTCACTACATTATTATCTGGAGGGAGCAGGAGTAGTAGTTGTAGGACTGGACCAAGTTCGTCTTCTTCAAGTTCAGGCGTTCCTGTACGCATGATGACTACTGACGCTTATTGTGGTGCTGATGCTGGTGCTATTCATAATACTAGTAGTGATAATAAGGGTGTTGCTGTTGTGGGGTACTCGCTACCTTCACAGACGCCGGCTGTGCCCCTTCAACAGCAACAACTGCGGAGTAACATATGTGTTCCAATGACACAACAACAGGGACAAGGATCCGTCTTTTCAGATTGTGAGAATGGGAATAATGCAAGGGTGTCGGTAGCAGTAGTGGGGGGAGCTGCGACAACCATGTTGGTTCAGAGTCAGCACTGTGGGATTGTCGATAGTGATACCAATAATACCTTAAAACTTTCACCGTCATCTTCCTCTTGGACCAGAGAGGAAGGTGATGACACATTTGTTGTAAGGGATGAAGAAATGAAGGGGGTTGCACCAATTATCCTGGGACAACAACATCAGCAGCAGCAACAACAACAACCAATTCTTATTAATGCCCATTCACCATCACCAGATATTTCTTTCAATAACCGCCAGCAGCATAACGTTCAGATGTCTTCTTCAGTTCCATCATCATCCTCGTCACTAATGCTATCCTGCAGTTTTAACAGTTCCGCTGTATTATTGCCAAGAGATGTACCACCTACCAATAATTCACCTACCGCTGCTGCTAGCACTGCCAGTGTTGTTGCTGCTGACCCGTCGTCGTCGTCGTTGTCTTGTTGTTCGGTGAAAGAGAAGAAGAGAAGTGACTACGAAACTTGTACTTTCTCTTCTTCAGGTTGTTCGACTGACCCAAACTATTCTACTTTCGCTAAGATTAATCATAATAATAATAATAATAATTGTTGTACTACACATCATCCTTCATCTCCACCTTCTCTAAATAGTAGTAGTAATGTGCAGAGTCAATATCTCGATATCATCGATAGTAGTAATAATTTAAAAAGATGTAATAATAATTCAGAATTGCACACCACTAGTAATAATATTACAATGGGAGATAACAATGAGAATAATAATTTCCCTCTGACCCACGTCGTCGATGATGATGAGGACACGCAAATGATCAGTGAGAGTAGTAGTTCTGCGGCTATGAGTGCTGGTAGTAGTACATGCACATCATCATCAGTTTCTAGTAATGCCACCTCCTCCCTTGGTGGTGGTAGTGGAGGAGAAAGTACGATGATGCTAGTTCCACCATCTCAAACTTTATTATCATCACCTTCATCATCATCATCATCTGCAATGATCACTTGTTCTTCTTCAACCAGCAACAACAGCACCACCACTTGTCATAATAATGGGTCTGCTCTAATGAATAATAATCATGATAACAATAAAAATGTTGGTATTATGAGTACTCCAGGTAATACGTCTGCTGTCAATACTTGTTCTACTGTAACAACCGCTGCTAGTAATATTTCAGATAATTCAGATTATAATACTACTACTGTAATAAGTTGTACTAGTTCTAATAATTCTACTACTACTGCTAATACTACTACTACTACTTCTGTAAGAGAGACTGCTCATCATTGTGAACTTTCCGAAACTTTTATCGCCAGTAAGAATGATACTGATCAGTATTGCACTGCTGCTGCTACTGCTGAGCTCATCACTACTTCACTGCATTCTTCTTCGACTAATAATTCACCCTCATCATCAACATCATCATCCTCATCCTTGATGGAGACCTCCTCTACATCGTCAGCTCTTTCATCATCAATACAACAACAACAACAACAACCAATAACCTCATCCTCCTCCTCTTCAGTGGCCAGTCATCATCAACTTGTAGATAAATCTGATTATGATATGCACAACAATGTCTGAGAATCTTAATAAAAAAAATATTTACAAGAAAATATATTCATTATTATTATTATTATTAATCACCATCAAATTTATATTAACATATTGTAATAAGACAGTCATTTTAAATTTGTTATTATTATTATTATTATTACAATTATTATTAATTATTATAAAATCAAAAACAAGAGAGAAACAAAAAATATTTCAATCATTTTTGTTTTTACTATTTACCCGACCATCATCAAAAAAAGAAAGCAGTATATATATATATGCATTTATATAAATATATATTGCTACCAAATATTATATATTATATTGGACAGCCTATTAAGAAAATTATATACATGTATATTATTGAAACGATTAAATTGGAAGAAAAAAATCCAAATTTATAAGTCTGTTATTTAATAAGAAGGGGGGAGGATGACTTAATTAATAGAAATATATATAATACATATAATATATATATATATATTAAAAAATGGATTATTTCTCAGTGATACAATTTTTTGATGCCGGGGAAGAAAAAAAGTGAGAAAGCAATATTATGCAGTATACAAGTCAGCATTTGAGCCATGTGTTTCAATATTTAAAAAAAAATTAAATGGTTTGTCAGGAATAGAGATAGAGAAAGCGCAAAATTAAAGCAAAGACGGAGACAGAGAAAAGGGGTGTGTGATCGTGATGGTTTTCATGATATAATTTTAAAATAATATCACATTTATTATTATAAAAAATACATATATAGTAAATTATATACATATACATATTATTATATTAATTGTTGTTATTATTGTTACGCTATATTATAGATATATAGATATATATATACCTACATTTATTATAATACTATTATATTAAATATATAATGTATTATTTACATCCATAAATACTATGTATACCTACAAAATATATATTTGTATGGAACATATATATTATATTATTAAATAATTATTAAGAATGTGTTTCTTATTTAAAAAAAACATGTTAAGTAAAAAACATATTATATTAAATAATTATTATATGTATAAAAAAAATATTTTAAAAATGATAATTTGAAAATTTCAAAGTGATGATCGCAAACGAGTGAGTAAAAAGTCCAGTGCGTGAAAAAAAGGCGTTGTAGTAGGATGCATAATAATTACTAGTTCATTTATTTAAAACAAAGAAAAGGACTAGTAATTATAAATGCAGGGATGATGATTTACAAAAACAGACATGATTTATATAAACCTACACATAAAAAATGGGATGTTATCTAGTTGGGCAAAAGAGATATGGGACAAGTCTTAAAACCGTTACATTATTATAATAAGAATAATAAAAAAAGATTTTAATTTAATATGCTATGTTTACACCCTTATTATTTGTCACTACTGCTACTACTACTACTACTGTACTATTAAATATTAATTATCATTATAATTACTATTGTTATTATTATTATTCATTTGAGCATTTTATTAACCTTATAATTTGATAATAATAATAATAATATCCAGTATATCGTATATAATTATTGTTGTTTAAAAAAAATGAAATGCTATTTACTTTTGACC
This sequence comes from Zhuqinia jingwanae, assembly GCA_027744095.1. NCBI lineage: Eukaryota > Metazoa > Arthropoda > Collembola > Entomobryomorpha > Paronellidae > Zhuqinia > Zhuqinia jingwanae. Next base: position 38,116 of record JAHZNC010001740.1, read on the forward strand.
ATATTAATGTTTATATAACATATTGTTTTCATTGTCATCATTAAATCGTTATATATAAATTTACCGTCATCATTACACACAAAATAATAATGGTATAGTACACACACGTGCTATTTTATAAGTATATTACTTTCACCAATAATTTTGAATTTTTTTTTTGAATCGCTGTTGCTATTATTATTATTATTATTATTACTACTACACACTGCTTTGAAAAAAAAGTATGAGATATATACTTGACTATATATATATATTAATGATGACATGATAAATATACATGCATAATTACATAAAATAATAAGAAACGTAAAATTTTACTAAATAAATCTTCGTACATAAATATGTGTGTGCAATTGGTTGTTGTTCATTTTAAAAAGAAAGAAAGTAATAGTAATTTATATACAGCACGTGGTCGTTTTTCATT
>JAHZNC010001741.1:0-47073 GCA_027744095.1 Zhuqinia jingwanae
TGGTCATTATTATACCATCAACATGCCAGTTAACGACTTGTTACATTACACGTGAACATTGGAACATGTAGCATGTAGGCTACAACATATGTTGTTTTTGACAAACTTAAAAAACAAGAGATTCGTTCATCCATTCCTTTCATTTCTTTAGGAAAAAAACAGATCTCCTTCGGTAAGATTACTTTTCTTAGCAATAAAAAGTGATAAGTAGCCAAAATACTACTATATAGTCAGTGGCACGTAAAGTCATTGCTATATAGCAATAGTTGTGCTTTGTGTTATATGCTCATTCAAGTAAAAAACACGGAGAGACAGGACAGAAGTCATGCAGTCTGGCAGATTCGATCAGATTTGGCTGAGGGATGTTGATGGTGAGGTAATCATCATCATCACTACACATCACAACTTATCATCATGAATAACATCACGAGAACTACAGAAGGATAAACGTGAATATCATGTACCATGTAAATGCTGTAAGTTAACCTTTGTTTAAACTTTCGAGAGAAAGGATGAATGCAATGGAAGATTTTACAAAAGCTCACAAGTTACCAAACATGTTTAGTTTTCCCAAATTATACATAAACATGAAGTAATCCACACAAATTTAAAAAAATGCGCACATGGATTTAAGCAGCTAAACTTTTATATTAATTTATTGATTGAATAAATTTAAATTAACAGGTTTGTCCGGTAGGTGATTGTTACTTTCCAGCAGATTGCATTGAAAACTCTGGTATTATATGTACTTCAGGGCAAGGTGTAGAACCTTGATTTTAAAACAAATACCTGCTGCGGACAACTTGTACTTCACGTAAAGGATGAGATGTGGGAAAATTTTGTTTTTGAAACAATTAGCATAATTACTCACACCAGTAAGCAATCGGTCATGAGTCAACATAGACTATAGACAGGCCCTTGCTGCGCTGATGATTTCATGATACATTTCTTTTCGGTGCGTGTGAGGACTAGGAGCTGAAATGGTCTTCCTTAATTTAATATCTTGCCCAAAGCAAAAATATGTTCTTGAGTTTGTAAACAAACCGATTTCGCATTCGTGTAATAACAGGCCATAAAAACTTGGCTAAAAAACATTAATAATACATTTAGCTTGCAAGCCAGTATTTAAGGAGATGAAGTAGTAAAGCTTCATTTAAATCCTATCTTTTTTATAAAAAGAAAATAGGAATAGGTACATAAAATTGGAATAGTAGACCATAAACTGTCAATACAAATATTTGTAGACGTTTTTGCGGCTGCTTTTCTTTTGATTTGATTTCTGTGGATGTTGCTCGTTTCCAGGATTGTGAACAGTAGGGAATATTATTATTTATCAATTTTCCAATTTACAATAGGTCAAAATGACAAATAAGGTACGCTGTCCGACAAAGTTCAAATACTTTTTATTTTTTTTAAAGATCCCCATTTAGCAGGTTACTATATTCAACTGCATATTGTGGTTTCGAGGACATCGCCATCTATGTATATCTACTCATTACTCTCAATCTCAATGTAGCCAACCTATTACTCCTGCCTTCGTATTTAGTATTTTGTCCTGTCCTGCAGCACTACTGTCCCTACTGCACTCTTTTTTTCCTTTCTAAATCGCCGGCAAATCGTTAAATATTCATATTTTCTTGCCTTTTAAATATTAATGTATATGCATGTACATACGAACATAGGTAGGTACGTATTCATTACATGTAGTTGAAAAGATTTGCGTAATTTTTTTAAAAATAAAAATACATAAATCTATATTTCCGTTGGGGTAAGGATGATTTCACAAGTACTTGTGAATATCATATAATAATCATGAATTCGATCTCAGCCTTTATAACATTACATTTGAGTTCCCCGAAAATATGTAGTTGACCATTCCCATCAAATTTATTTTTTATATTTCCTATTTCTGTAATACAATATGGTCGTAATGGTTTGCTATGATGACGTTTAAAAACCCGAATGCAGAAAAATATTTTGCAACAAATAGTGCACGTAAGAATTGTACGTGTGCATCATGAAAGGGCAAATTTGGAACTGGTGGCGGAGACCAATACATGCATGTATTTATATTTGTACAAAAGTATTTACCTTTCGCCATCCTCGTTTCCCCCAGTTCCTCCTGACGTTGCTTCCCCAAGTGAATTAACGCCCTCAATTATGACGGTTGCGGCAGCAGATAGACTAGTAATTGCAGGAGACGCAGCCGACGTCGTCGTTGTAGAAATAGGGGGTCCCTGCTGGGGTGCCGCTTGACTCTGGCTCGTATGATGCAACTCTGCAGGACTTGGGGCAGAAGGAGGGTTTTGCTGGACTTGATTGACATTAGGAGTAGGCTGCTGAACAATAGTTTGGGGTTGCTGCTGTTGTTGTTGGGTAGATGTTTCAGAGTTGGGTATACTAACATTAGAATTAGTTGTTTCACTCCCTTGTAATGGGATTCCGGTTGACGTAGGTAACTAAATAGGCCAAATCAAAATTGATCCATTGTGATAAGATCCAGAATTAGCTATTATATCATATCATAATTCTGTAATTTCGGTCAAACTAACCTGAGGTATACTTTGAGACACTGGAGGCATTATGTTATGAACTGACTGCATATTTGTCATGTTTGGAACCATATTGGCCTGTGATACTTGCATTTGTTGGGGGGCGTTCTGGAATACGTTTTGCTGCTGTGGTTGTGAAGACATGTTCACTTGAGTAGGTTGTTGCTGAGGAGGAGTAGCCTGCTGTTGACTTTGCTGGCTGGATTGTTGTTGAAGAGGAATCTGTTGTTGCCCTTGGGTCATGGACTGCGTCTGCAATAAGCAATGATTAATTTGAATAATTATTACTTTTCAATTACTGAAAAAAACTGTAGGTAATTTTGGCACAACTGTCCTACTCCCACTCAACTGAGAGCATGTGTGCTTAATCCTCAACAGGAGAAATATTAGGAATTTGGTAACACACTTTTTTATAATTTACACTGGTAAGTCAGGTGACTAAGTAAAATATTTTCTTAATTCACATTCAAGGTTGATTACATCCACCACCGTAAATATTTGCTTCTTGATAGACAATTGGCAATCGATAAAAATATAAATTGACATATGTTTGCATACAAACTGCGAATACATGGTGGTAATAAGAACTAAGAACCTCTTTTCAAAATTATATGGTATATGGAAATCTAATAAACATCTCTGAAGTCGGTAGCAGCATTATATTGGATCAATTAAAAGTGATTAGTACATTAAAAGTATGTAATTAAATACCATTTGTGATGCCATTATGTTCGATTGATTCTGAGGTGGCATCATCTGTTGCTGTTGTGCTATAGGATTAGGTTGCGGCTGGGAATATTGTTGAATTATTGGTTGCTGCTATATTAAGAAAATTCTAAGAGTATATAAAAGATCTATTGAAGCGCATGTGTTACGTTTTGAAAAACATTCGTACCATTGGTGGCTGGTTGTTGATTGTCTGGGATTGAGCCTGTGATGGATAACTAGGCTGTTGAGGTATCTGCTGAATTATATTAGGCTGCTGCAAATTAGCTTGCTGCTGAGATGGCATGATACCTTGCTGCTGAGACATAACACCAGATTGAGATACATGAGGTGTTTGATTTACCATTCCACTCATTTGCGGGTTCTGTTTTAAAAATGTTAATAATACCAAATTATTTTCTGAACTATGATCATACAAAAATGCATTTTTATTATTAAATAGTTACACTTGCGATTTGCGAAAAGCATACACTTGCGATATATTAAAGCTTAATTTTAGAATGTAGATCCTGCCTTGGTAAATACTACGCCGGAAATGTTAGTTTTGGCGAGCTTCCCAATAAAATTTCATGCACGAACAAAAACACGATATAGCCAAATGATTTGAAACCCAACCCTAGACAATTTTTGCTACGACTTACTTGCATCATTTGAGACATCATTTGCGGCTGCGACATTATAGGTTGTTGAGGCGCAGTTGCTTGAGGCTGCGACACCATCGGTTGTTGTTGAGGTGTCATACCCATCATTTGTTGATGATGCTGTTGTTGTCCCACCATCTGAGGCTGTTGCTGTATCATGGATTGATTCTGAATAACGTTCTGTTGTTGCATCATCGGTTGCGTATTCTGTTGTATGTTCATTGACTGTCCACTTAACTGTATAGAATGTCCCATCATTTGCCCAGATGCACTGTACATACCTTGATCTTTAAAAAAAATTAGTCATGTTAATATGTGTACTACATATTTTATATCCTGTTTTTTATCCCTCTCGATACATAAAATCTTGGTAATTTATTACTTTGATTACTTTGTTGATTTTGCTGCATCTGTACAGGATGCTGATTTGAGGTATTCATTTGTTGCACATGTACTTGCTGCTGAATTCCAGGAATACCTTGCATCATTACTCCTGTTTGATAGTTCTGAGGTTGCTGTTGCTGATTGGTAGCGTTTTGGGATGCTTCACCAACTTGGGAAGCCTGGGGATTATAATTCTGTTGACCTCCAATAATGGATTGCTGGGAACCAGAGATCAACTGCTGTTGTTGCGAATTTGACTGCTGCTGCTGCTGCTGCTGCTGCTGCTGCTGTTGCTGCTGGAATTGAGTGTTTGTGGGGGCTTGAGATTGCTGATGTTGGGAGGGGTTCATAAACGTGGGTTTATTTTGCTGTAGCATATTATGTCCTAAACTCTGACCAGCATGCTGTTGCTGAGCTGATGGTCCTCCAGTAGGAGCATTCGTGATTGACCCTGAACCAGTCATCTGAGCATGGGCTCCATGTGGTAGACTCTGTGCTGGCAAATGCGACGGCTGCGTCACCTGGACAGGAGCTTGATGCATTTGGGACATGGTTTGAGTTAAGAGAGGTACCGATGTATTTTGAGAGATACTTGACTGACCCATTGTCTGAGGATGAGGTTGGTTCTGTGCATTTGGAACCTGGCCCATCTGCTGGGGAGAAATGCCTTGTTGCTGTTGCGTTGCAATGGAAGGTGTCGGGGCCATACCTTATAAATTTAAAAGTATAATCAATTAAAAATCTCCCATAAATGTACGTGTACATATAATATGGATAGCTAGACCTAAAAAAACATACCAGTCATAACACCTGGATTGTTATAATACTGCTGCTGCTGATGCTGCTGTTGTTGCTGTTGTTGTTGTTGACCCATCGAGTTGGGGTACGTAGAGCCAGTAGAAGGCATCACTGAATTATGATTTTGCATTGATGTAAAGGCGGAAGTGTCTGAAACGTTACTATTCATAATATTCGATGTTGGTGCGACGTGATTCATATTCACCCCTTGCACATTGTGTGGATGGTTGACATGATAATGTGTTCCGTTTCCGTTTGGTAAACCACTAGAATTTACAGATCCCTCTTGATCGTGCATGTTACTTTGAATTTGCGTCTGCATAACATGTTGAGAGGGTTGGCCTTGCTGTATAATTGTCTGCTGCTGTGATTCTTGAAGGATATTGATGGGTTGTTGGGGAGGAGAAGATGTCATTGGAACATTGGACCCTTGTACATTCACAACATTAAGCGGTATCTTTTCACCAGTTGTTTGAATAGATTGCTGAATATTACTATGCGTTTGGGACTGCGGAACTCCTTGCTGTGATGAAGTTTGGTTGTCTTTAGCGGCACTTGACGTTGTCCCTGTGGTAGTCGTCGTATGATCGAAGTAGTCCATACACATCCACCTACCCTTTTTGAAAGGTTCAGTACTGACTATTTTCACTACTTTAAACCTAAAAAGTGAGATGAATATTATATTTTTTTTTAATTAAATGAATCCTGGCAAAAATTATATACATGCAATGTCGTAACTCTTACCGATTATGCACAATATCTTTATCGGCATCAGTTTTGTCGCCAGCAGCAGGATCATTCATTATTGCTGGTGCTGGTGGTGGGGCTTCAGTTACAGGGTTTAGTCCTTCTGGTACAATGGCAAGTCCGTATTGGGAAGATGTAGGTATGACTGGTGCAATGTTCATTGAGCTAGGTGGAGCCGGATTATAAAATATGTCATTGCGTGTAAAGTTATCATCATTTGGATTTGCAGTGTGAGGTCCCCCACCTAAACGAGATTCACTGGTATGGCGAGAAATGTCTGAAAAAACAAATGAAAAAAAATTAATTAACCTTTCATTTAAAATAAAATTTCAGATTAATTACAAAAATGTTGTATTTGTGTTAAAAGGATTCCCCACATATGTAAAATAATTAAAGTACATAAATGTGACATGAAAGTGGACTTTGGGATTATTGTTATCATTGTACATATGTAATATGTTAAGCTTACAAATATAATTAATTTAATTAGTTTGAAAATTTATTCCAGAGACTGAAAATGTGCTTATTTTGAAAAAAATCCTATAACGCTCTCTAATCTAGCAAGCGTGGGAAAGAGACTGCGTAATACTTAATATTTTTTAAATTCAGATAACACTTCCAATCGCCTTCAAAATTATCATGATATAAACAAGTCATGAATATGAGATTTGTGACGGCATTACCCGTTGCTTTTCTTAATGTTTGCGGTAACCGGAATTGTCGCAGTATTCATGCCATCAACACTGACAACGCCAGAGGACTGTGCTCCTGTAACTGATACTGGGTCAACTTGAGGTGTAAATCCTGTAGAATTACACAAGGATGAATCGGTGTTGGATGTATACATAGGTGTTTCACCGCTTCCGACCACTACATTACTATTATTGTGAAACACAACATTCGTAGGTGTCATTTTCACTTGTCCTAACATCATCCCTCCTTCTGTTGCGGGGGCAAAGGTTCCAGTCGGTGGTGGCATAGAATTTACAGCTGTCACTGCTACAGTTCCAACAACTCCACCAAAACTATTCAGATTTTCCGCCATAATAATTTAACTGTCGCTGTTTTAACGCGTCTCGCAAATTTTTTTTTTTTTTTTTAAAGGGAAGCTACTTTCCTGTACGATTTTTTTATTAAAACGAACAACTGTAAGCGCTTCGTTACCGCCTGAACAAATTTTTTATAATATGTGCTATTGCGATATCAACGCTGTGATGCCCACTGCACATGTGCTATTACTGGATATAATTTTTTTAACGAACTCATTTCCAGCCTAATATCTATGCGATGCGATATCTACTTATTTCGGCCTTATAAAACAACGTACAGTATATTTGCGTATCCCCGACCTTTCTAATCCAACTTCTATAAAATTCTCAGTCAATTTTTCATGTCAGTCTTCTAAGTTGAGAAGCATTGGCAACTTCTGATCTTAACTGTGGAGTCATACGTGTAGTTATAAAGTTGGTATTTGCTTCAGAGGTTGTCTTGTGCTTAACAATGTATAAAAAAGTTTCTTCCTTGCCTGCATTCCCGGTTGTTTTTGTGCTGCATAAAGTTGAAAGGTGACACAAAGAGTAAAGTGTCGAGTCAAGATTAACAAGATTTCCTTTTTCGGTTATTGATATGATTGATTATGCTGGTTCTGGAACAGAAGCCCAAGTGATGACTTTTTAGTTGTTACTGTTGTGTAGATTCCTTTAATGGCGATGGTAAATGTAACTCGTTACAAGTTACTTCACTTCTGTGAAATAAAATTAATTAAAATTAGTTATACATTATAATTCAGTTGAAATGAATCACATTAAGTTTAAAATTCTTCATGACATACAGCAGCTGCATTCAATGTTTATACCGAATAACATTAGACTCCAAAGGTTGCCTTTCGTGGTGTTGAGTTTGATGACAATGAATAATTCCATTTTTACACCATACTCTTGCTTCCAGAATGGAAACCGAGTAATTTTGAAGAAATTTCATTTCTTAAAAGTGTACATTTACGTAAATTGGCTACAATTTGATGGATATATTGCATAGTCTTTTAAAACTACACATAGGTATCTTCATATTGTGGGCAGTTAATAAATCCTTTTCCAAAATGCAAAAACAGTTTTTTCCCTTGCTCGGCAAATAAAGACAGAAAGTTTGAACTTTCTCTGTTTATAAAATGTTCACATCCAAGTCTTCAGAGTTAAATCATACTTTTCACACGATATATTAGAATCTGTTGTGCTTTACCATGTTCCGGATGTGCACTAAAAAATAACACGGAAAAACGAGCAAATGTCTAATAAACTTTCCGCGAATCACTAAAATTCACTTGAGGAACGATCCGTAATTTAATCCATATTCATTGGACACTAATTTAGGGACAATCAAGGACAAAAAGTCAGTAATAAAACCAAAAGAGATTGATTAACGACGGTGGTACTCCCTCTTCTAGATAACAAAACAAAAGTCTAAAACAGTTTGCAGATTAATGAGTGAAAAAAATAACTTTTCACAACAACAATTACAACGACGACGACGAAGAGTTACTCAAATTAAAAATATTAATAATAACCTTTATCAATAGTTATTCTATTATGGTGCTTGGGTTGACTGAACGGGTGTTTTTAATTTCTAACTTGAATCATGCAATATCCTGCTGTTGTTTATATTATTATTTTTGTATTTTTACAATGTTATTGACTTTCATCATCATCGATGAGATGAAAAGTGTGTCCAAAAGTGCATGTGATCAATGGTGTGATGTTGTTTGAAGATGAAAATCACATGTATACAAAAAATATGCACGAAGTTACATGCACTTTTATTGCACTTTCCCCATTCTTTTTATACTTTTCTTATTACCTATTATTACTATTAAATTGTCTTTAGCACTATTAATAAAACAAAGACATTGAAAAACAATTCCTTCCATATTCAAGTCATTATAGCCATTTTGTAAATGAAACTGATGTTTATTCACCTACTTCAATGGCAGTCATCAAATTCACTCCTTTTGTGTTTTTTTCCCGTGTAGTAGTAATAGTAATTCAACGAAGAAAAAGGTAAAGTAAAATTGGTTATTTTATGTCCATCACAAGAACAAAGTCAAAGAGTTTCGGTTTTCAGTTTTTTATGGCCACAAAACGATAGGTCATTGATGAATTGTTGGTAATGTGATGATGACCATATAATAATAATAATTATTATTATTATTATAGGTAAGGTTATAATATAAATTTTAACAGGAAAACCAAAACTTTTTTTTACGTGTATAGTATATCGTAGGTATACACAAAAACAACACACTAAACTAATTTTTGTAATGTAATATGTGTACAGAAAAATAATACGGAGTGATGTATTTATAATTAAATACAATTAATTTTTTTACATTTATAGTAGTACGCGTAAACATTAAAAAGGGCCTTAAAACAATTCTACAGTAATTTTTACATAGATCGTTCCCGATATATCCCTCACCTGTCCCGTCCGTACCATTTTTTCCGCATACCACCACCACCAACCAAATGCAATGGAAAGAGTTTACATTTTACATATGTGTAAGTACATAATATTATATTACATGGTATATTGTACACAAAAGTACGACATTATACTACACAGAAAGTACGGTATCGGCAATCGGTATATTGCCCAAAAAATGTTATTCGTAGAAGCTGTGGTTATTTTATACCTACAACCTACTATTGATATACTATGTATGCACATAATATATTAGGATTTCAGGATAGTATCCTTTTTTATTCTTTAAGGGCTGATGATATGAAGTTTTCTTGTATTAAATATTAGCTATATGATTTTTGGTTTAGGTCTAAGTCTAGTATGTAGAGAATCAAAACAACGAAGATGAGAGTGGATAAAATATGTTATATATTATTATAAAGGAAGATATATGGCGACTTTTTTTACATTATAAACTATATAATAATAATAATAATAATAATATTATTATATACTCTATTGGTCACACTGCAAACCTTTCTTGCTTCTTGCCGTATACAAATTACAGATACTTACCGTAGGCAGTACTATACTCACTGATATCATTTTTTTAGTCTTTTATTTTTAGGAAAAGTGATTATCGTTTCCTTACTCTCCTCAAAACTTCTTTTGTAATTGCATCATCAACATGTTTAATTCATGTATGGGAAAACGTCATGTTTTTATGTTTTTAACTTAGCCCTCAACTAAACTCCAAATGCATGTTATTACATTTATAAAAAAATTGGAATGACCAAGAGATGAGGATAAATTGAAAGGCAATCAAAAATTAATTCCATTTTCTTATATTTGATCCATTTGGTAGTGGTGATTGGGTCAAAGGTTAAGTGTTTCATGTATGTACATTGCGCACATGCATGATGATGATGAGAAGACAAAATCATCATCAGTAATCCCATATCCAATGGAACGGCGAAGTGAGCAGCAGACGAGTCATCCTTTTTTGTATGTAGTAGTATTATAGTAAAAGTTTGTGCTAGCTCTATGTTTTGTTTGTTATTTGCATGTCGTTTTTTTTTCTTCTTCTTTGGATTTGAATGTAATATGTAAGTAATAATGTGGTAGTATATAGTTGTAGTAGCAAAACAAACTAGACCAGAGCACGCATTTAATTCATAGACGCAAAATGGTATTTGCAGCAGAAAAGCATACGATATATACTATATACTTTCAAAATGTACAAAAAAACAAGCAGTGTGATATTGTGCACACCACGAAACATGTCATCATCATCATCTTGTCGCGGCGACCGTGTTTCGTAGTTCATTTTCATATATATACTAAATTGTATCGCCCTACACGACTACACTATATAATATATAGAGTAGTTTACAGTTTACAAGTGCATGTTATCATCACATCACGACCGACGGCTACGGCTTCAACTACTACAAGCAAAGCTCGGTAACTTTGTTGTATTAGCTTAAAAGCATGAAATGGTATTCCGCAACCTTCATTTCATTCGTTCCATCGTCGGCGTAAAAAATATCGGGAAGTAAAGTGTACAGTTGCGAACACTCTAGGATATCGATGTAGTTGCATGATTATCAACATACGTCTCGTCTGTGCATATTTTTCCATTCCGAATGTTACTCATTCTCTTTGAATGAGTGCGAATAATAAACGTATTGTATTGTGTATTTTTAATATAATATAATACCTCAACATATTTAGCTGTGATTATTTACTTGGCTCTGCTCTATAAAAGTCTACACGGTCAACACAACACGGTAGAGAGAGAGAGAGCTGTAATATATGAAATAACGTATTTTCTTTAAAGAAAAGGTTTTAGTATATGGGCAAAATGCTTACTACGACGCTTTTTTACTAATGGCAATGATGATGGCATTATATAGAAAAGTGCAGACTTCGTTTCCTCGTTTGGTTAGTCTCTCTGTGTAGTTTTAAAATATTTTATGCTGTATCACATGTGCAATGCAATGTAACTGTGTGTGTGTGTGTGTGTGTGAAGGAACAAAACACATCAAGTTCACATTACCATACTCATTCCGGCAGCAATTTATAACATAGTAAATACATCAATCAAACGATATAACGAATACGCGAACTATTATACTTATATGCAATTAAAAGGTTCTCAATGTCATATTCACGAATGACGTGCCAAATTAAATCTAAGTTTGGTGACGACCACTGCCAAAGGTTTAAGGGAACAAGGACTTCCGGGGAGCTAACCTAAAGGATCAGGGGTAGTCTCTGTCATAAGAAAAAAACAATCTTAACTATCCATTCGTAAAAGTACTGGGTGACGATGCCTAATAACCGTGTGTTTTAATAGAACGCAATCACATGCTGCTGGGAGTTCACAGACGTACTAACGTACGGACCGAGGAATTTTATATAACTTTGCTGTTAAAAAATGTATCTGCAATTCTGATTCATATATAACGATATGACTACATGTACGTTACCATACATTTGACATTGTATACATTTTTTATTATTAATTACAAGAATGTAATGGCTGATTCGATGATGTATATCGTCGTGTGGTTGTGTTGATTCTCCTGCATGCTTTGCTATTTTGATTTTGATGTTGTTCTATATAATATTCTGCCGACGTTCTTTGCGTCAAATTTTATTTAATAACGTATGTTGTTGTGAAAACATAGTACACATCATGATCATCCAAAATGAAAATGTACGATGATTTGTGACGCAGCAGAAGACGGCTCTCAGACACTTCACTGTTGACCACATACGTATACGCAACCCTGCAGTTTGTGGCGTTTAGTAGAAGTAGTAGTTGTTTTACAAAAATGTAACAACGCATTGGCGACTTGCAACGCAAAAATTATAATGAATGTTGTAATAACGATGAATTCATAACTGCGGGGCAGTTATTAAAATGTCTACATTTATGTATATAGGTATATGCATAATACATTGTAATTTGTAAGTAGAGAACCAGTACAAAACTGGATGAATAAAGGTTGCGGCGTTATTTATTGTTCTCGCGTAAAAAGATTAACGTGAGTATGGATTAGTCTGTCTGAGTACGTATGCACATACAACAACTCTTTATTTTTCAGGAGAGGTGTCAGCCTTTTCAAGGCTGTCCTATACACATTCACGTGTTTTGGTTTTAGTGTGAAGTAAATATTATGCTGGTTTATTTCTTGTTTCCATTCAAACTATTTTATCAAGTGTAGGGCTGTACTTACAGAATACTACTTCAATTACGTAACACGCATGCTATCAAAACATGATTCATATGATGTCATGGTGTGGCTCCTTGTTTTTCTGCTTGCACTCCGACTAAAAATGCTTACATTTTGCGAATCTACTTTCTCCACGAGACATCTAACATGATTTTGGTGTAATTTCATCCTTCATCAGCTCACTTGCCTTGCTTGTTGCTTCTCTCTCGCAGGCTAGAGCTCAAAAGTGTTCTAACATTTTGTCGCGATGCGTCGTTTCAAGTTCAATTCAAAATAACATATTACTTTGTTGGTGTTGTATGTAAAATAGAATTGGGACACCAAACAAAAAGGCTTTTATGGTTTTATTTTTTATTAAGTTCCACAAGACTGTAGATAGGTTTATCATTTTAAAGAAAAACGTCTTGTATTGGAGATATTTATACTTTTATAAATAAATGTCATTCATATAATGTGGTTTATACACAAAATACATTGGCTATTAGTATATACCATGCTAAAATGTTATTTAGAAGATTCTTTTTACCGTTTTTTATTTAAATTTAAATAACAAACGGTAAAAAGAATCTTCTATTATTCGAAACAAAGTTGTCGTTGCTCTAGTATATTAACCGTCATTATCATTAGTACTACTAACTGCCCTTAAGCATATATGTACATACCTCCTCTCGCCTCCACGTGGTAAACGAACTGGCACATCAAGTATATATCTTTTTACAAACTATTTATCCTGCTTAGAAATACTACCATTTTTTCAACACAATTTAATTTTTAACTATCATTTAAGTACACATATTTAACATCCAGGATATTGCTTTTGAGAATGTAAAAAAAAATCTTGCTTGGGCCTTAAAACTATTGAGTATATAAATTACTATGAAATAAAAACAAATAAATTAGCTAGTATATTTTGATTGATACAAAAATCGCCAATTGAATGTAAATGCTTAGTATAATAATAAATAATCATTACCATTATTGAGTACTATAAATAAACCACGTTTATTCCACGGAATAAACCAAAAGTCAGTGAAACTCTGTATTATTAAATCAACACATTAAACAAAATTAATGAGTACAAGTTTGTTTGTAATAATATGTTATACGATCTATATAAATATAAAAGTTGGCCTTTAGAGATTTCATGTGGCAACTTGGCAAGCTGGAGATTTAAATAGATTATGTCTTGTATATATTGCATTGGTTTGAATTTTAGGGAAAAAATTCGTATTCAACAACAGGCTATTCTCCATGTTTAAATTTCAACAATGCAAAAAGTTACAAGAATGAACGCTGCTTATATTTTTGTTTTAGAACATTATTTAAAGTTACATTATTGCACCAAATTATTTCCTTATATAAAATTAAATCTCTTTCTTCCAAAAACATTGGTTAAGGAGTCCAAGAATTTTCGTGCCGAGTTTCTGTCAAATGTATGTCTGGAGAATCCTTGATGTTCGCTCCTGACGCTTACTGCTACATGAACACATTTACTTTGATCCACCTATGTATAAAATAAAATTAGTATCAATACATCCAATTTTGCTGAAATATGAATTGGTGGCTATAAAACTGGCATAGGAGCTCAATTTACCTTAAGAAGTCGTTTAGGATCAAGCCCCATGATTTTTATCTTGTCATAAATCCTGTTTGTCACTTGTGATGGTAGAACTGCTGTACGACCCAGCACCCACATTGATTCTTTTAAAAAAACACAAATTAACACAAAGTGTTATTATGTTACATTTAACTCTGGCATATTTAATAGAAAATTCATTAATTAATTTGAAAAAAAATGACATACCGGCATGGTGTCTCCCACGACAAAAGTCGTCGCACGAATAAACAACTGCATAAGACTCGTAGTCAGTGTCCAATACCCAATATCCATATTCCTTATGCCTGGAGGATGCTCCTGATGGGGTAAGAGATATGGTCATCTTCGCACTGTCACCATACTCAAAATTAGCAAGTCCATATGCCACCTTGGGCATTCCACTTCTGTTTGGAGACAACAAAAACCAGCATAATTAACAATAATGATAAAAACGTATGTGGAAGGTAATACAAAATGGTTGTACAGTTTTGAAACATCAAATACACAACAAAACGTGTGCGTGGGATGTTAAATTAAAGGTGGGATGTAAGTATCGTCGTATGGTAAAAGCGTTACAAATATGGGGTTAATTGAGACCACAATACAACGAATCATTATGTTGTATGTACATGTTATATAATTTATTCTTGTTCACCATTTCACTACAAAATACCCATGTACACTATCATTTTCGTTTTCTCCATATTTTTTATATACAATTTTACCTTTCTTGTAATGCCGTTGTAACAATAGCTATTCGTCCATCGTGGTTGGTTGTAAAATCAATCTTATTGCACTTAGAATTAACCTGGAAATCCGAGTAGTATCTCTCAATTTCATACCATGTACCTATAAACTGTAATATAAGGTTTTTAATTAGTTTCCAACATAAAGTTTCCAATTAATTTATATAGGTATAACCTTTTTATAAATGAAAAACAATGGCAATAATTCTTTTATGAGCATTATGTTAGATTGCATTAAAAACTGGGGACAAAAAAAAAGTTTGACAGTGCCAGGAATCGAACCCGAGACTCTTGCTACCAGTGCGACTCCTCTTGCCAGATGCGCAGAGTTATGCAGTACGAAGTAATCACGTTGGCCATTAGCGAAATTATGTGCTTTGGTCTGGTTTAACGTTTAAAAAAATATAAGTTTTCATTTGTAGGTAACGCTTTCACGACGACCATTCCCCCTTTGTCACCCGCAAGTATCAACATCGCATATCAGGCAAGCATCATACCACTAGACCACACTGCCACCACAGATTCGGGAGAGAAAATTTATGGGTATTATACTTCTATTATACAATTATCTATACAATTATGCAATTGCATGTAATTTACATAAAGCAAATTATGCATAAATACCAACTGCAATCGGTGTGGTACAGTCAGTGGACATTTAAATAGTAGAAATTTATTATAGTGGGAAACATTATACATAACTTTTGGAAAAGTTTTTTAATACAGTACGACATGGCTAAGTAAGCAAAAACGTTAATAGCGAAGCAAAAATAATTTCAGTTGTAATCCGTGTTACAAAATTTAACGAAACAAGCTAAAAAGTAACGTAATAAATTATCATTATTATCCACAATGAAATATTTACCTTCTCTGGTTTAAAGCTCTTATGTACGGGGACCAGGGGGCATGATCCTTCTAGTAACACTTGTCCACTAGTAAACGTTACCAGCAATGTGGTGAAGCAAAGTATTCTTATCCAAAATCTCTTCATCTGAAAGCAAAAAAATAAAATAAACAAAAAAGTTTTAATTGGATAATTTCATCCAAATTCTAAGAGATGTGTATTTATATTATAAGCATTGATAGAATAATTCATAAATAAATCAAAATTCCTGTTTCTTAAAATAAAGTTCTTTTCATTACTACATCAATACCAGTTTTTTTTCAGAACGGTAGCCCTCAAAGGTGTTTCATGTTTTTGTGCCCGTGTTAAGCTGGAAGGGAAGGGGAATTAATTCAACAATTCCAATTCCGATCGCAGCAGACAATAATGTATTGACTTCAAAGGCAAACTGACTTTTGATTGCTTATCTTGATTCAATGCGTGCAAATATGCACCTTTTTAGATGTGTTTATTTTCAGCTAAAAAAAGTGGCATGATTTAGTGGGGGCTTGTATTGCCTGTCATAAAATGGCATACATAACATTACACGGTAAAAAAATGTACCACATTTGCATAGTAAACATACTTAGGTACCTACTACCTCATTAAAAATGAGACCGGTACGGGTACTCCGATAGTGAATTAAAAAGTGCATTACTACATTCCACCACTACCACCAGAAAGGACATTACATGATTCATCCATTTCACACTAACGATCAACGTTGTGAATGAGAGATCACATTAAGCATTGTGAGTACGTAGTTTAAAAACTGGCATGTAAGCCTTTCTCGGGGGTTACCCAATCGATAGAAAATGAATCTTTACTAGTGGTGATATCAAAGGGTAAGAAGTCACACTGCAAAGTTTAAAGTAATATTTTATATATATGATGACCAGAAAATTGAGTGGCGAAAATTTAAGGTGTAAAACTGAGGTAGCTTTTGGCTTACTCACACTTTATTTAGGCAAGAAATAATGATCCATTGAAAATTATCAAAGTACAATTTGACATATCAAGATTTCATTCTCGTTCTTTGTACCTTCTTAGATACATAAATATATATACGAACCTACATAATATAGTATGAAGCTAGTAGTAGATATTTATATTGTTTGTCCAACTGGTCGCAAATTGTAATTTGCCTACAACCTACAACCAAAACTAGAAAGTATTTGTTTGGTACACGTATTAAATTCATTAAAATAGGTACAGATGCGGGATACGTCATGTCATCGTAGTCTAAATTGTGATAACGAACCGATTTAAATTTATTTATTTACTTGAGAGTTGCAATTATTATGAAATCATTAAAGTCAAAATTACAAGAAAGATATTTGACTTTTGCTGACAACCGGCATCCCGGCTAACCCTCTATTTCGACAAGCTTAGCTATAAACAATAAAGATAACATCAACATTTCTAATGGACTTGAAGCGTAGTATTGATACATGTGAATTTTGTACCTTTCACTCATTAAACTTTATATGCTATGAGTGACAATCCATTGTCGTCTGTTTATCAGATGTAACATGCATCAATCAAAATGGTGCTTAAATAAAAATAATAATATGTGAAAGTTGAAACATCATAGTATTATTGGATTATCCAAAATCGTTGCTACAAACACTGGGATAATCTACAATGCAATGGTACGCGACAATGAACTTTGGACCGGGAATAAAACAAACAAAACTTCCTTAGTAGCAAAAATTACTTTATCGTGGTGCGAAAGAAATGCGATAGGATATCAACCAACCACTTTTTATATGATATAAGATACAAAGCGATCCTAAAAACCGATTTGCAGATGTGCAATCGGACTGACGTACAGAACGCAAAGTATGATAGGTGAAGTTTTGCTGCTTTAATAAAACCTGGCTAAAATGCCTTTTGTGAACACGAACATAAATGTTCAAGCAATACTACATATTATGCAACTTGGGTACATGGATTGACCTTTTTTGCGATTTGAATTCATGTTCAGAGAGAAAAAAGCAAATGTAATTCAATTTGTAGATGCTATTTTTTCGCGAATTTTATTTTGATTTGGGAAACCAGTGATATTTTATTTGTTGTGTATATAGTATAATGATTAAGAGGAGACAGTGAGTATTTGTAACTAATAGTAAGAAATATATAGGTATCACTTCAAAGGGTTAATATAATTTTCACCAATGACCAACGCACAAGATGATCTCTTCAATATTCAATTGTTTTTTTTTTCTCTAAAATTTGCATAAGAAAATCATTCGCTTCTTTGAAGTAATCACTGCATTTATTTGGTAAGACTGTTGTAGGTCATAGTTTTTGCATGATGAACAGTCCGCGCGATCCGATCGCTCATGTACCTGTTTAATTTATTCGGCTTCCTTGTTATCTCCGATTCATTTTTGCCTTAACTCCCGTTTACGACCTAATTAGTTCCACATTAGTAAAGTGACTGGCCAAGTCTTGTTTTGTTCGTCTTACCTAAACAATTACACATTGCATCTCCTGCTCTTGTAAAGCAAAACACTCCTTTGTGTACATTTACATAAAACGCAGAGAAGTGACCCTGTGCTCACCAATTCAGTAAGCACTTTGATTCTTTACCGTATGTTTAGCTCAATTTATTTTTAAAAAATATTCTCATTTATTGCAATTTGTAATGATTATTATGAAAATCAGTTGCAGCTAAAATATGAGCGACTTAAAAACTTGGCGCCATTGTGCCGTTAAATTGTCCTATCTAATTCGTACACATTTTTTTCGAGAACCATATATACCTACCTGAAAAAGTGTAACTTTCAAAGTTGAAATTGAAGCTCTCCTTTGATTTGAATGATAGTCAATTGTAGTGCATGCGTATTATGCATTTCGCATGCAACTCGTTATTGCAATCATGAATTTCGTGCGATAGGAAGATTGCATTGCGTATCATAACACGCAGGCAGGGCGCTTTGCAAACAAAGTCAAAGCGCAATGTGAATCAATACACTGCGTGATGAATGTCAAGTTATTCGACTCTCTGCTAAAAACCAAACCTTATTTCCAGAAAGGAAGTTTTTTGTGCGTTACGCATTTTTGCTCTTTTATGATGTTTTATTCAAAGATTGAAAGTATTATTTGTTTTATGACAGGCAGGATTTTGAATTAGATGGTTTACGCTTATTGACACAAATGCAATCATCATTCTTTTCATCGCATCAAACGGCACCATTCGCCATTGAGGCGTGTTATACAAGCATTATCTACCAGCCTGACGAAATTGGACTGTTTGCAACTTAATTTCCGGGATTAAAGGTTAAGGATTTTGGCAAACATCGTCTTCAATCACCAGGCATGCCTCGTGGTTTTCTCAAATTACACCTCCATCAAATAGCTTGTTAGTAAATTCAGCCATATTGTTTTAACATAGAATTATCTGTTATATATATGTATATACCTACCTATGTATATGGGTAATCAAAATCAAGATGTGAAAAAAAATCTCTAAAAATGTTTATTTTTTTTATTTGCAGTTCAATTGTATGTGTATGTTGAATTAAACAAAACGCTTTGCACAAAAATCAGATGAATATACGTGTATCGTTTGACGATAATGCTGATGAATAAAATTTATAGATTTTTCTATTTTGTCGGCGAGAATTGATATAACTACTCTGCTCGCCATTACAATGACAATAATTAGAAATGCTATCATGATCGCTTTAAAAACTAGGGAGCAATAACAAAAACAAATACAAAAAAGTTTGACAGTGCTAGGAATCGAACCTAGGACTCTTGCTAGCGGTGCGACTCCTCTTGCCAGGTGGAGATGACTTAAGTTTATTCATTGTTTTTAAAATTCTACGTAAAATACACCGCCGTCGTTGTTGTAAACAATGACCCTCATATCTTTGCACTTTTTTGGATATAATATAGAATTTTTCGAAAATTTTGGATAAGGTGGGTGGCGCGTCTACGACTTTTTGGTAAGAAGCCATCATCATCTCCAAGTGCCACCCGCAAGTATCATCGTCGCATACCAGGCAAGTGTCATACCACTAGACCACACTGCCACCACAGCCACCAAATAGAATATTAATGCGTATTATACACAAAATTTATATTTTTATACAAGTGAGCATACAATTATGTAATTACATGTAATTTATACAAACTATGCACAAATACACCAATATTTCGTGCGTACACTTGAAAGGAGCAGCAAGTGAAAAGAATTACAGAGAAGAAAATCAGTAACAACTTCTTTCCATACGGCTAAAATAAGGTATAGGTACATGTATTTTGATACATTAATAAATTACCTGTACCAAAATCTAGCATTTCAAAGGTAGGATCTTTTGCCATTTTCCCATGCAAAGTTTGTATGTAAACCATTTACAATATTTTATTGTTATTGTTAGTATATGAATCATATAATATGATCCTCCCTAAACCCTCGAATCCCTTTGGTCAAAAATACAGTAAATTCAATTTTTAGAGTGGCAGTGTGTAAAGTGTTTTCTGGTTGTACAAGCCAAATGTAAATAAGCATTATATTTATCTTTATATATATATGCATAAATATATTACGTGTTGAGAGTTGAGAAGTGTTAATAAGTGATCTTGATAAAATCATTTTCACCGAAATGGACAAACAACACTGTAATTTAAGTCCCGAAAAAGACAATTTATACATACCTTAAATTGTAGTACATATTACATAAATATGCCGGACCTAGATGCATGCATGTATACACCAATGACCGATCAAAGTAAGTGTAGTAATCAAGTGACGTGTCATCAATATATTACTGTTTATTCATGTAGTAACTTAATATGTAGAGGAAAGCTGTGTATGCCTATCTTTGGCAAGAGTGGCTCCGAGTAATTGATGCTGTGTCTTGCCAAAATGCTAGAATTACACCATGCACACTCTAAATCGCTCTAATAATATTTGAACCACACATCCCATTTCTGTAATAAGATTCATTTTCCTTATACACAAACACCTCGATCCGCTATTAGGCGACCAAAAACACACCCGACTGTGATTATTAATATTATGTTAGTGATTGGTGCCAAATTATCATTGGGTTGAATTGATCTACCTACATGTTGTTCCAATTCACGTATGTGTGGAGTGTGGAATTTCATATACTTAACAAACAATTTTAAACCACTGTACCAGAATATATAGTACACATGTACGTCGCAATCATTCTTTATAGAGAACGGGATGAAAGTAAATACGTCGCAATATTACAACGATACTATTTTGAATAAAAGATTGTTTAGTACTCACAACATATTTATATTTATTTTAGAGTAGTATTCTAGATTGTAACAGTATAAAGATAAGCATTATATTTAACATGCATACCTTATCCTATTCTATATACTCTGCCCATTCGTCATTGATGATACGATACCGCAATAAACACGCCGTGCATTGACCACGCGGATTCTCCCATTGCCCCAAGTTAAAAAAATAATTCAAGAATATATATATGTAAGTATGTATGCTTTCCACTTTCTTTCCTGTGCTATATACAGATTTCAAAGATGCCGAATACATCACACAACAACAGTATTTATAGTTGTACTTTGTGTTTTTAACAAAGACAATTCATCTTCACCGTGGCCGTCATCCGGCAATGAATGCATGCACATAACGCTTGTTCTTCCTGTGTTGTGAACCCGTGACAAATGTCTCATGCACATCAGAATACCCAAGTGCCTTTCAAAAGAACATAAAGGCGTTGTTTTAATTGCATAATTGTAACCTTTGGTTTACTGGGGGTATTTAACTAATAGACATAATAATAGTATTTTATGCAGTTACAATATTAAATGACCATTACAAACTACTACTATACTTCCCTGCCTTTCTTTTTGCTTTTCCTTGTTTCAAACCTAGGTCAAACCATTGTCTCAGTTGTAATCATTGATTCCCCTCTTTAATATTGCTTATTTTTTTGATAAATTGACAAGAAGTTGTCAAAAATTGTTTCCCCTTTTCTTTGTGTGTAACCTTGTGTAATAATTTGCTACAAAGGTCTCTGGAAAACAAGATTAACGAGATGATCACAACTACGAGCCACACAACTCCTGTCTGTTTACACATTATAGGTATGTAGGTAGGTATGCGTATAATATTTCTAATGTGGAAACCTGAAAATTAACATATCTGCTAGTGCTGGCATAAAATATAAAATATATAATATATATTCATAACTAAATTGAATCAGTTTATATATCAGACTTATTTTACCCTTCTGCCTACTGTAGAGCAAGGTTTAAAATTACTTTGGTACAGGTTTTTTGTATGCATATTATTGTGCAGGTGCTTGCGATGTTGCGATTAAACCATGTAGTAAATGATCGCGTAGCATTGAACGAGTGTGGCATTAAATTGTCGAGGATATAAATATAATCGGTTATAAATCCAATATGACAACTTGTTTCACATGAAATAATATAAGAGTAAGAACACAAAAAAATCTCTTAAAATAAATATAATGCGCAACAAACCCAAATTTACATTCGGATTTGATACTTACTACATCATCGGTTTATCAAGTGTTTCTCATCAGACATGATACACTCCTGTAAAAGTAATGTCCCCATCTTGTCATGCATGTATATTTGATTAAAGGAAATGTTAAAACTATACATTTCTTGTCTTTTTGATTTTTTATATATAATCTCTGTTTGTAAGATGTATTGCCATTGAAAACATATATAAATATATGCCATGCCTGTTTTCTACTACACCGAAGGAACTGACTATTATAACCTGTAGTGTGGCTTTGGTTCTACACTTTAATTAAAGTATGCATAATAATATCAATAGCAAAAAAAGCTTGCTTGGCAAATCAAAGTGAACGTTTTCAGTAACACAGAGCAGCGATACACGGTAAAATAGACTGTTTTGAGTTTCTTCGCCTCACCTTTCCTGGACCGTTAAATCTTCTGAGGTTTTTTTCATGTTGTTTAGTAATAAACAATAACAATCAACACACTCTAATGCCAACAGTCCAATTTCCCTAGTTAATTTTATGATGCCTGATATTTAGTGCTTGCCAAGATTTGGTAAAACAAAACATACTACAAACGCTTTATCTTGGCGTTTGCTTTAGGTTCTCTATACTCCGGACTGGACATACCTATGTATATGACATACATACGTACTAAACGTACATTCAACATTACCTAGGTATGTATACGAAAGTCGGACCTCGTATTATATTCGCATTGTTGATTGTTATGACAGGAACTATTAAATTTTAGTTTTATGATGAAATGTACTGAATATTTCAAAGCATTGCTTTCAGGGTAAGGGTTTTCATCTTGCATCATTTGAAGTTTCACCAGGTGTTAATCACATTCTGAAACAAGATGTACTTGGACGAAGAAATGCATGGTACCAATATTAAAAAATGTATTATTATTGTACACCCTGAGGGTGAGACAGTGGTCTGATGCGAAAAGTTATAGAATGG
Source organism: Zhuqinia jingwanae (assembly GCA_027744095.1). Classification (NCBI taxonomy): domain Eukaryota; kingdom Metazoa; phylum Arthropoda; class Collembola; order Entomobryomorpha; family Paronellidae; genus Zhuqinia; species Zhuqinia jingwanae. Next base: position 23,242 of record JAHZNC010001741.1, read on the forward strand.
CACTACACAAATGGCACAACTTACTTAAACTCCCCAGTTGTCCTTTTCCGCTACAATGCATGGATGAAACCGAGACGGAGAGAAAACAACCTTGCCATGTATGATATGTTCAGACTTTTGAGGTAACAGTAACCCCGGATCATTTATCAAGTTGAAAAAAAAAGTAAATTTTGTGACTGCCCTTTCGTCTCAATAAAATATTAAGCAAAAGTTTATAGAATTCCTGATTCATGACCTAAGATTACTGAAACCACATTACAACTTTAACTAACAAGGTATAAAAGTACAACCATTTAAAATACTATAAAATAGTAAAAACAAATATTATTACTCAACGACATGAATGTACATTATACATATATATACAATATGATGTCAGTTCAAAACATTTGAATTTGCACTCAAGTCAATTTTATTCTGTCATTTTTTTCTGGATATGAAATAAAAGAAAAAACCGACATCATGTGTCCCACCCATGTCATATATACAGTTATTTTAATATTTGAAAACATTCTTATTTTCACTTACGGTAATTTGTATATTATATGTACTTGTTCGTAATGTAATGCCTTTTTTTAATGTGGTACACTCTTGCTGTAAAGCATCAAAGTAATATGACACATCAATAAAAAAATCGCTTTTGCTTCAGTTCATATTTTGAAAGCCTTCCAACAAACAGTACATGATATGAGTTGCTACAAAGCAATGCCAACAGTGAAGATTAAAATGTTAAAAATTCCCATTTAAAAATCAAAAACCTCTCAAACTTCTGATACTTTCAAACGATCCCTTGGGGTGCAGGATTAACCTTTTCCCGAATACTCATCACTAAAATGACTAATGTCTCATGACTCCCTTAAATTCCCCTGCAGGCATACTACGATATTTTCACATAGAATGTGCAGACCTTGAACATTAATAAATGCATACTTTTGAACTGTTAAATATGCATTTATTACGCAATATGTAATTGATAACTCTGAAAAAAGTGTTGATATCCTGATTGAAGGGTACCTTTACAAAAAATAAAATCCTAATCATTTTAATTAAGACTCATGATTCGTAGTCCTTTTTTATTTCAATCTTTCTCAAAAAAAATTTATCATGTCTCGCACAATTTTACTCTAATCTTTATTCTGTGACTTTTCCCTTTTGATTTAGTGTGAAAAGTTGGTTATCTCTAGTACTCCATTCTGATGGCTGGTCTACGGTCTACAATAAAACTTTCTGTATGCAATTGCATTATTATAAGGAAAGCCGCCTTGTTTAACTGAAAATGTAAGTTCAGTGTTATAAGTTCTGACAGACAAACGGGTAAAAAAAACTGAGTTAATGCGTAACAATATGCGGGCCCCTTTCAAGGATGCGTAATCCTGTAAGCGTGCACTCACCGTGACGTAGCAAAAGTGGAGTAAATTCTCACGGAACTTCTTTCACCTTCTCGTTAAGACATATTGTTTGTAAAATAAATAAGTACGTATACCTCCACTTAATTACATTCAATGAAACCTGACAATTTAAATGTAAAATAAGAGATTGACATAGTGTTTGCAAGAAGGATAGACTTGACTTGCGCATCCTTTAAAGGCCGTCGACGGACCGACCTACAACAAAAGCGGTTTTCCCGTACATGATCGTTTTTTTACCCACTATATATCATCCATCAAACTGGTCTCACTCAACAATGGTTTAATAACCTAACTTCGCAGTAAAAACATTTAAATTGCTACATTTTGCACTTGCTATCACTCTAGTTTTCTAGTTGTGTAAATATCAGACTAACGTAAACTCCTGCTTCCTCCACCACTTGATTTTTATTTTACCTTGACATGATGTAAGATTTATTTAATTTCATTCAATATTTTTTTCTCCAATACATCGTAAACTGGTGCTAATTTTGGACTACCTATGTTTTAATTGTAACGTTTTATTTGCACTTAATTCCTAGTATACCTACATCCTTATAAAAGCTTAACTGTTAAAAATATATAAAAATCTACAGAAAACGTGGGCACGTAGCGCATATAGCCATACCGTATACAAATTAATATTTTGATCACAACCATGTTTCCCCGAGATATTTTTGTATTCGGAGATTGGTAATTTACGAATGGTAAATACCTATATTATACGTCTTGTCTTGCCCCGGATCATTTACTTTGCCTAAATAGCATTATTATTTGTTAGGATGATAATGAACAAAGTCGTCTTATTACCTCTCTAAATCTTGCATATACCTATTTATCGTGACTCTGAAAAACTCCTGACAGAATGCATTCGCGCCATTTTTTTGTACGGTTCCGTGATCTGGATTAATGGATAATAATATAATGTTAATGTTCGCCCACTATGCGATAACTTGTGATTGTTGTATAAAAGTTGAGTCGTCCAAGAGTCTTTAAATGAATATGCATGCAAGTGTTTTGATTCATTGTGTTTTTTATAGTGCCACACAGTAAATAGGAACAATACAGTTTCAAAATGACCGTTAGCCATAGATGTTAATTACTGTGAGCTTTTGTATAACGTGGTGACAACATACATTCATAAATGAAAATAGATATTGAGAATACGTTATACTACAAATTGAGTTTTTTCTTTCTTTTGCTGAGCTCATAGCTAAACCATAAACACACAAGCAGTCAGCCAGCAGCAGACTATTTCCTAAGCACGCAAAGCGAACTTCCTTTCACAACAGGCATCTTGTTTTTATTCGCATTGTTGTTCACAGTTTTTACAATGAAACCGAACCGATTGTACTAGTTTTTTTAAAGCGTTATCCAAGCATGTGGAACTGCACTTTTTAACTAAACACACACACGAAGTGGTGTGTTGATAATGATGGTGGTGGTGGTGATGATGTGTAATACAGTGCAAAGCATGAGAAATCTATTAACGGGAGGCATTTTATTAAAGCAAAAGGCCAAAATTGCACTTGACTGTAACTGTGCACGGATAAAACATGAAGCCGTCATGTTGAACATGCTTAGGATATGTAAATATCATAATAATAATGCTTCTACTCATTTTTCAGAGCTGTCCCGTTTATTTATTGTGTTATGTACCTATTTTCAATTTCATTATCAATATGTCTAATGCTGTGTATTATTTATGAGACAGAAGTTGGCAAATTGTATGCTTGCCTGCCATAGATGCGTTTCTTATTCTAAAAAAAATAGTGGCAGACAAAATAAATTTGAGCATTGTATTCTTTTAGACAACGTGATGAGAATGTTTGGATAAATTTCTCTATTGAAAAGTAAAATTACCTATTCATCTTTTTAGCATAGCCAATGGGGATTGAAACTAGAAGAAAAATATATAGTGAGAATTTATCATCACAACCAACCTGTGTTAGTTGAACATAATAAATTGTGTCTGTTTCAGTTTAAAATTATGGACTTTTGGCCTTGTTGAAATTCTCGGGAGACATAGAATGATAGTGAAGGGCATTCAAGGGGTTTTTACCAGAATTGCATATAATATGTGTAATTACACGTGTGTATACAGATGTAGGATTTTGTAGAATTATTTCATTATTAATTACATTCGAAGAAGATGTACATGGGAATGATGATGGGTGCTATGATGGCCTGGAGCAATTGAGAATTTTTAGAAGGTTTATACAGCTGGGGTCTTGTTTCATTTTCATCAAAAGTCAGGGAGAGAGAAATGAAGTTTTCTGTATATACAGAGCTCCCAGTTGTACTAGTGTGGTGTTTCGTGCATGCATAAAACCCGAAAAGAGCAGCATTAGGAATAAAAGTTGAAGGGAAACTGCATTAATTCTGAGTATTAGTGAAGGCACTAGAGTCATTCATTGAGGATGAAAAATGAATTGTCGATAAATAAAAATAATTCTTTTTGACACAATCACAATCCTTTCACCTTTTACACGTTGCGTTTGATACATTGCGTCCGTTTTGATACTCCATTGAAGATTGACCTTCCCTCAAAAATTGTGAATAGACGATCTATCATCATCAATTTCAAGAAACTATAATTTATTAGTGTACACTGATTATATATTCGCCGATTGCATAGTTTAGAATAAAAGAAGCCCAGCAGGGAATCAGATTCACAGGATTTGCATCAGAAATCAGAAACTACTGACTTGTTTCAAAGTATTCAGACTTCAGCAGAAACATTTTTGTTAACTACTACGCCTTCCCCCGTTTAAATAATTTCTTTTAAACCTATTTTCCTTAAAACAATATTGACCTCAATATGTATGTACTACCAGCTATTATTCAAAAGTCAAGGGTTCATTGAATAATAATAATGATAATAATACAAATATTTAATAAAACAGAATTCAAAATATTAAACGTTTTTGTGCGCATCCTTATTATCGCATATCACATTAGATTTTGTACAAATTTCTGTTTAGTTCCATTATCGCTCTAAATGGTCTGATGAAGTGTCTAGAAAGTTCAGGAAAACTGTACAAATCAGTACTTTTTTTGTCTGAGCTAAAGTAGTTTTGCAATGGATCATTTTAGGAAAAAGGTGAAGGTGAAATAGAAAGACGGGGTGAATGCTCTGGCTGGTGGCGCTGAAGAAAAAGTTTTGCTGGTGACTCAACAATGATGAACTGTCTTTTTAAAGTCGTTAGCACATGACAGTCATGCGTACTAGAGAATTTACACCAATAGATTTCACTGAACATTGCATAAAACACGACGACGCCGCCGCCATTGTTGACCGTTGGTGTTCCACGAAGCGTAATAATGTTTGCACACTAGATTTTTCTCATTAACTATTTGTCCCATACTACCCACAGCTGCTGTCATCATCATCAGGATTATATTTCATCGTAATAATTTCCATGTGCCAAGTTTAGCAAAAAAAAATTGCAGAGTGAATTTAGATGCATAGGTAACTGAAGAAAATCATTTAAACATAATCTCGCTTTGTGAGTTGTGAAATCCTAATTCAATTTCTTCGCAATTTACAGTTTGCTAAACTTTTAAGAGTTTTTAACTGTACATTAAAAAAAATGATTTATATGAGTGAGTGGTACAATAGAGTGGAAAGGAAATAAGGTACATATAAAATGAATGAAAATGACAAGCTGAGATATTGGGGGTGGTGGACACTTTCGGAATTTCATTTCCTTTAGATTTTATATTTTACGAACTTTGCTTTTTGGTAAACAATCTACTTCTTTTGACATATCTATACTCTTACTGAAGAAGAGAAAACATCTCTGCATGTAGTCCACTGTTGCAGAGCAGGATCTTTCTAAATTTGGACGACTGTTCAAAGTTCTAACTGTCAGCAAATATAAGCTTTCCCATCCGCTAAATACTCTTATTTCATAATTGATTAACTCAAATGCAGTTCCTCTGCTGACATAATTATTACATCAAAGTTTGTCCCCTGTCCTCATCCATCTTTGCTTAAAAACTGGTTTTTTCTCTGTGTGTAGTGGACTACACCTGCTATTATGTCTATATAAGATAAGATAAATGATGAACGAAAAGACCACATATTGACCTTACATTGTGTTGTACGTTCTGTAAATGTCACACGAAACGAAATATTATGGCTGTTATATGCGCATGATGCGACAAGAGCGTGGCATCTTTTTCATCTACTACGCATGATTTCTGTCATCACATCACATCATGTGGGCTTTTGGTTACATGCAACCTACGAGATCCATACAGCCGACATGAACAAGTCATTGTCATGTCAAAACAAAGCAGCAGTACATATACGATTTTAAAAATAATTTATCACTTTACAAAGTTTATAACTTTTCGAGTTGCACAAAAAATCATTGTTGGTCAAGATTCATCCGATAGTCTTCAAAATTATTTATAAAAAAAAATGCGTGTACGCATAAAACGAGAAAGGTCGATGGGGCACATGAAAGAAGAGCAAGGCTTGTCTTATCTCTTGTCCCTTTGAGTTTTATTGCAATTTATGTACGTATTGCAGGAACAAAATTCAAGATAAAGTGTAAAGTAAGGCGTATTTACGGTTTTTATTCACGCAACAAAAATGTATGTAAGGAAACCATATATATACAATCAGCATTATGTTATCATTTGCATTCGGATGATTTGTGCGTAATTAATATTTCGCTTGAAATGTGTGTGTGTGTACATAACGCAAAATGAACATAGGAACACAAAAACCACCTCTCGCTCTCATTTCACGCATGTCAAAAATGCCTACTTATTATTTAGGTGTATACACACGCATATATATGTATACTATACTATTTCAATAAGCTTCCTTCCTTTTTTGTATGGCAGTATTTACTGCTCTAATGTTATATGGCTTATAAAAATATATTATGATGATGGTGAGAATTTTCAAATGATTCTCGAGGCTATTTGCTAGAGAAGAGGTGTCCTACAAAAAGTGGACAGATACAAAAGGCAGAAAAGTGTCCCTACTGAGCGTTGAGCTTGTCAACACGATGGTCAAATCCGAAGTACATTCTTTCAGGAGATGCAAGATGCAGCGTCCAAAAATTTCGATTAAACTGAGTGCAGCAGACAACAAGAAGAGTAGACACGACAGGTTGGAGGTATTTTCATGGGCATTTGCAGGCTCGTATTTTGAATACATTTTCTCATCAACATGAACAGTTACGAATATTTCAGTAAAAATGTTCAAGACCTATTGCTATCAATGATCTCTCATATTTCCAGAAAAAATATTAGTCAGATTGTAAACCCAGCTTCATTGGAAATATTAAGATTCCAAGTGATTAACTACTATTAACCTGCGTTTGAGCTTGCGATAAACTTAATTTAGATCTTTATATTATAAATCATATATTATCGACCATATTCTATAACTGAATGGTTAATGTAGATTAGCATTTTTTTACACAAGTCTAATTTCACCGTTCTAAAGTAGTATCGTAGGGACTACCTGACGTCGGGTTAGCCCTTTTCTATTGCTGTTTTGTGATGTTACAAGGAAATGAAAATAGATTATTCAGTTTCTGGCACTATTTGATAATGTGTCAATTTATTTATTTACCTATCTACTCGATTGATTCAATATATGTCCTGTGGTTGGATCACGTTAAATATTATACGAGTTGCTACTTAAGCATTCATGTTTCATGTTATGTTGGTTAAAGGAATGAATGACAGAACATCACAGTTCAATTTTCTTGTTTGTTCGGTCTCCTTCATAAGAAGGGTTGAATACTATTAATTATTATTTATTTAGTAGGTAGTTTTTTAAGGCAGCAGCAACTATAACTGTTGCATTTGTGCCACATATTATAATATTTTATGCATTATAAACATTATATAAAATGTATGTAATGTAATATGTATATTTAACGTATAGATTGAAAATTGGAAAAAAGGAATTTGATAATTCAACTGATTTAAATAATAATTATACAAAATGTTTTACGAGAGAGCGTGTGTGGCAAGGCAAGCAAGCAAATAGTAGTAGTATAATCATCCATCCTTCTATGCGTGTTTGCCAACGTGTGTGTTTCTCATGTTTTTCACTAACTCTCATACCAAACTCATCACACAGTTACAAATTAATTGAAAACAAAAATTTAAATGTAAGTTATGCAAAGTAAATCAACAAGGATCACATCGGGCCAGAAAAAAAAATTATAAAGCCAGATCAATAATTCTCACAATTTAATTTCACCAGTTTGTATCCTCTTTGTAATTTCAACTTTTACCTCAACTCTGTTTTGTTATATAAAATGCCGAGAAAAAGCTTTAAGCGATTCCGTGGCATAAAACATATACCTAATATTCGTTTTCGAACAGGTTTTATATAGTAAAAAAATTGTGAAACTTCACAGCAAGCCCGGATTACGCCGGGCATATGCCGGAAGGGATGCATAGTGAATGATAGTCATGATGATAAACTGATGATAATGGTGTGGTGGTGTGAGTGTCAGCCACTCAAACCGATCATTTCTTCACCAAAATATGTAAGAAAACTTTTTTTTAAAACAGAAATGCAATCCTTAGTTTAATTTTTTTTCATTTCCATTAGAATGTCAATTTAATGGCAAACAAAACTATCGATATGTGTTTTTGTTGCATCACTGACGCGCTTCATATTATGTGAGCCCTTATGAAGCACCATACAGATTATTTGGCTATATGATAAGCGGGAGTTGGTATAGGATTTTTAGAATAATGAATACTTGGGCATTAACCTTTTTTGTTAATTTATACCAACCTGAAAATTTCCATTTAATGAATAAAATGTGTGTCACGGTCAGGTCAGGTTGCCTGTCTTGACGTCCGAATGTGCACTCTTTCTTTGGCTTTAATTTAATGCATGTTTTAATACGTATTTTATAATGTATTTAAATAAGTGCATAGATCAGAAACCCTTGTCACATTCTTCTGATATGCACTGTACATATAAGTACTTAATTCATAATTCAACAAGTAGGTATACAAATAATATTAATCGAAAGCCAGAATTTTTTTTCCAAATGTGCATACATTTATTTTGCTATTTATGTATCAGGAGGAGATCATGCATGCATGTCTTCTTGTCACCCACAATGACTACATGTACGTGATAACAAGATATTTAGGAAAAACATGCAACTGCTTTTGAGTAAGAAGCTCCTTCACTTGAAAACTGATATTCAACTGACAACGGGAGAAGTTCCTGTATTCCATTGTAGTATTGCCACCACCACCACGATCAAAATTGTTACTTATTAGTACACCACAGCAATAATGACTGCATAGTTGCATGATGTACCTTCATAATCACGATTACATAATGTAAAAAATGCAAATTTTTTGATTGCAAACAAGACAATAACAAGCGGACAAGCAAGGCAGAAAGAGAGAGAGAGAGAGAGAGAGAGAGAGAGAGAAGGATATGTAATGAACGGATCCATCCGGTCGTATTTAATACATTCGGACTGTTACAAGAAGACGGTGCAACAAAGGATGAAACCAGGAGAATTACTACATATATTTTTTCATTTTAAATTTAAATTTAAAAAAAGAGGATGTTCTTTTTGAATGCATTACAGTACAACGAGAAGAACGATAGCGTGCATTCAATTATTGCGGTCTCCTCACCTTATGCATTCATCATCATCACTGTTTGCTAGAGAGATGGGCTATTGTTTGGCACCATCCAGGTTTCTTACGTTTCTTTTCATCAAAAATTATTCTTTCATAATTTCCATATTGTTAGTTTCAAATTTTGATGAAGAATCTACAAACCAAACTTTGATGTCTTGATGTCCCTCACCATACATATACCTACACATCTAAAGGCACCTGTAAATATTACGCAGCATGCAATAAAACCTACTGAAATATAAATTTTCAAGTTCGCATCTCCGCTTTGGAACTGCGTATCATGTTGAGGACTTTTTCTTCTGAGGGCTAGTCTATAACATGCCAAGAAATCTGTGCATTGTGTAAATGCATGGTAATTCATCATAATCGAATTGAGTATCATAATAATTTTCCCCTTTTTAAGAAACAGTTTTGTTGTTGTCTCTTCTTGAGTGCATGCCTTCATCTTGGCTGTTGGTGGTACGAAATTTGTAATGCGTATAAATAATGCATTCGGGAAATATATATGGGAAATAATTTATAGAAGCGACACAAGTATGAGGATCTGTTGAGAACAAGCAGAGATGAAATTTATCCTTTGTAACGTTGTAATGTGGGTTGTGTTTATGCAATTGTACGTATCAAAGTGACCGGAGTGCGTAAATCGTGCCTATATCCGCCATGGAGAAGATTGGTACATTGCACATTGTACAGGTAATCAACAAGAAATGATAGAAATTTATGATGAAAGGAACACACACACCTTAATTATTTCTCCGACACGCTGCTCCACGTGCTTGTTTTCAAACCTCTATAATCTGCGCAGTGGTAAGTGGTAACAAACACATTCATCTCGGCAAAAATTGTATAGGAATCAATGACGAAGAAAAAGAATAGAGTGAAATGCACTATTAATTCGACATTTTGTGGGTCCCCATGCCATGTACATATGATGTACATAGACACACCACCACCACAAAACCATAAAGCAATTTATTTTAAATTATTTGCATGACATCGTTCACTGATACTCTCAATCGGGGCTTTCAAGTAGAAGAAAAAAAGTAAGGACGAAGAAGCGTAAAACACATTATGTTAAATGGTTTTAAAGTCCCAAATTGATCCTATATAAGTGAGATCAATGTTTCACTAAGACTTATTCGGGTATACATTAATTTTGTAAAATTTATATGCTTTTCCCATTCCACTCTCTGTAGCAATTTCAATACAGCATTACACACACATACCTAATATACATAGCCACTTAGAGAGAGAGAGAGGATTGATACCTATTGAAAGATTCATCATGGGAAATTTGGTTAAAAGGGTATTACGGTCAGTTGGACGTGAAATTAAAGTCTGGGTCCACCATCATCCCCATTATTGCTAGGTATATCAATATCACTGTTTTTACCAACATGAATCATTTTAAATACGCACTTGCATTCAGTTTGTATTTAGTTGATGATGATAATATAATATATTTTGTAATCAAACTTGGTACTTGATCATCTCACACGCACTACGAGGTTCATGCAGCAATCCCCTTGTATTGTAAAATATGTGTATTGCAGTATATATGGTAGTAGTAGTAATATTGTTTGAAATGAAATATATATAATTTTTTTACCATCACCACAGAATGTAGAACATTTGTCATTATTATGGCCCCTACTTGAGTGCTTATAAACTTGATTCATTTTCTTGCAATTCTCAGCAACGTGGAAGTAACAATGCAACAACGCTAAAATCCGCTCTTGTAGCAATGTTAAAAAGAAAAAACTGACAACAACAGGCAAGACGAAGGAAAGAATCACGGGCATTTTTTTCTGTCCATCTATCTTTTTTTCTCTGCTGTATATATATTGCTATATGTACATTTTTTTACAATGAATTGGGGATAATGTGCTCCGTAATGTCGTGGGATTTAAAAAAATCGTTGAGTAAAAATGATTTACGATCTATTGAGCTTTCTTCACTTCAGTCCTTGCCATTTTCACTACTACCACCATCACCTCGGCTTGTTTAATAGATGACAAAACCACTGTCGTATTTAATCCAACCTGGCTGATAATATATTTCGCAAGATTAGAGATGTGATGATGATGATGATGAAACACGCTACACTAGAAACATCCCCAGCATATGCACATAATATACATATAATCCATGTGATGGTTGGTTTTGATAAAGTGACATCCAAAAAACTGAATGGTCATAATAAAACCACCTTGTTTCCCACACACACAAGTATTTTACGCCATTCCAATTATTGAAATATTTTTTCTTTCGATCATTTGATTGATGATTTGTATTAGATTATCAGGATGTCAATAGTGAGACTGGTTCAATAACAATTTAAGTCTAAGTGCGAGTGACTATCAATTTCTCTCCAGGTAAGCGTTTCAGATAAAGTATGAAATATTATGTGATATTGTAATTACATAGGAGTCGTCGTCGTCGTCGCCGGCAAGCTATTCATGATTCATATCACATCGCATATTGTATGAATGAGAATGAACACACTACTAGTACTATATATCACTATTACCTACAAGACTGCCGACTGCCTCTGTAATTAAACAGATGTAAACAGAGATTTATCTAAAAGAAGCCATGTAATTATTTCATCTGTCAGCGCTTGAGCATATGAACAAGTGAACATTAACATTCAATTTACAACAACAACAGGAGTGGTCATATTTTCACCATATATATATTTTATTAGCTGCCACTTCACTTTTTGAAAAGTAAACCCAAACACCAAAAAAAAATTGTTTACGAGAGACAATATGCATTATTCTGCTGGCTGCGCATGTCAAAAGAGTTTACATGATGTAGTGAAGCGAGCATGTTATCACAATGCCCTTAATCAGCCATCACCACAATGAAATGCAGAATTGCACTTGACTGGGTATATTCTTTACAGGGAATGTGAAACGGGAGCGCTAAAAAGTCAGTAATAAGCATTGTTCTCTGTGAAGTGGGGACGTTGCTGCTCAAAGACGTGCTTTTGTGGTTGGTGTTGATGGTACATCACAAAATTTCAATACCCCAGCTTTCAGAACAAATCAGTCAGTCAGTCGTTTTAATTAGTGCTGAATTGAATTTCACGATTATTACCAAGAATTATCTTATGGTGTTGCTCATTATATCATCAAAACACTTGTGTACTAGTATTTCAATTATCTTAGGCAAAAATCCAAAATAGGCCAAATAGCCTGTTCTCATGAAACACTGCACGAATTCACCCATCATGGTACACAGTACACACATTACAATGCAGTAGTAGTAGTGGTAGTAACCGTTTTTCTCACTGATTCTTTAAGCACTTGTGTATTTACTCTCTCATGATTTTTATCGTTTTGAAACCCATATCATTTTACAATCAAGCCTAAAAAGGTAAAAGCAAAAACACGCCTCACATTCAACACTCTGTGTGTGGAGAGTGAAGAGTGTGTGGATGCTCACCTGACATTGCAAAAATTTATGTCATTTTTAAATATTCACAAATTGTATGGCCGTCAGCTAAGAAACCCATTGAATCATTCTTGGTGTACGACATGAAGGTATACATATATTGTGAACTATGTACATAAATTTATTTTTTGAGCGCTTCCCAATTCTTGCTAACCTCCTTCACTAAATATACAGTATCATATATACATAAGCTCGAATGGAAATTGTGTGCCTTTTGGTTCCGTTTCTTTAGATCTCAACTGCGTTTTCTTAAATTTATAACCTTAGTTTACACGCATGGGCGTTTCTGTTCCTATATACCTGTTGTAGTTATAGCTTTTGCTCAGTTTCAGTCACTTTTTTTTCCTTTAAAAAAACAATGATGATGGATAGAAACTGGCTTTAAGTAATTCTCAAAACGCACTTGGCCTTTAAGCGTCAACATAATTTGCAGAGAATGCATCAACGGAAGGTGTTCAAGTAATCATTCGCGAGATATATTTTTTAAATGCATGCGTATGAAACACACACACACACATGTTACACCTACGGACTAAAATTTATTAGAGATTTATATCATTTAAAGGCTTGTCCGAATGTCACAAATGTGTAAATACCCAAAAGGAGAAACAAACTTTAACCCAAATTTTGTAATTTATCCTACAAACTAGAATACTAATACTTTAATAAACCAAATATGACCGTAAGCAATAATGTGTAAACTTACAAAATGGTTTTAATTTTTTTACCACCGGATTAAGGTCTTAAATTCAAATCAATGCAAAATAGCATATTATATCAATGTATGTATGTACATAGAAATAAGATCTAAAATGTTTTGCTTTCTTCTTCTGTGTACGCATTTACCAGAAATATAATCTCAAAGCATAATAATGATTTTCCTAATTCTAATAATTCTTATTGACTTCATCAGCAAAAATTTATGTACACATGAGAAACATTTGTAGGTATGCGGAGTTAAAGTACGGTGATTAAAATGATTGATAATCTACGATTATCTAAAGATTAGGCAACGTAGTTTGCATAACTGTCCTCTATTTACATTTTAGTTTTTAGATTTTACAGCAACTAAAAAAAACGTACACCAGAGGACACAGACACACAAGCAAATATAAAGCTCTTCTCCTGATCATCCGTAAGTGATGGTCACGGAAGAGAATTTGTAGAGTTACTGCACAAAGCCGTAGTGAGATAAAAATTTCCAAGCGATTAAAGTTTTATGCTTTGTCCCACCTGATTATCATGACATGCTTTTACTCTGCAAAAAAAAAATCTGTTGGTCAAAAAGGAAGTTGTGTTGCATTTTGGCGTGATGTAAGCATTTGAAAAACTTTTGACTTCAAGACTAATGCACGTATGTACATATGTAAGTACAGGTATATAAAAAGAAAGGAGATACATATGAGAAGTGAAGTGACATTGACAGCCTTATCAGGACGATATGTGTGTCTTTGTTGTTGCCTGTGCAGTAAAATCTGTTACACGCGCATTCATACCATTTCATAAGTCACACACACAGCAAGAGTATAAAAGGCTCACTTGTGATTTTACATTTTCTCTGACATCTCCCACGGGGTGTATATTTTTTTTAGACATACTCATCCTTTTGCCTGAGGATTAAATGATTATAATGATCATCATCAAGAAAGAAAGAGAGAGAGAGAGAGAGGATGATGTTGATCTCCGCTCACACAGCTGCTTCTTGGCTTGCTGCTACTACTGTTTTATAAATACTTTAACACTACCTCCTCATTATTGTATTTTACTCCATTATTGTTGAGCTGTATAATATGTTATTTTTGTGAGTGAGCAACTTCTCTTTTTCCTTTTCCAACAACAACCAGTCAGTCTATCACTCATTTTCCTTCTATATACCTAAATAAGTAAGGAGTAACATGGTCATTTTTTTAAATGTTACGATATCGCACACAACGTGTGAACCTCTGCTTGCATGTTGCATTGCATATATGAATGTATGTATGTATGTATGTATATATGTATATGCAATTTTATGTAATATTATCATTTCAGTAAAGTGCTTGGTATGAAACTGCATAATACAATGTCCATTAGGATGATGCATAATAATAAGTTAATATATATTTTCTTAAAGGTAATCATTTTTAAAAGTAAACATTTCTACACATCCTTTACAAGCCCATTGTGCATGTTCAAACTTCCATTATGTGATGCAACTTAAAATAAAATAAGATTTCTGCGTATGATATGGTATAAGTATTAAGAAAGCTCATACGCATATTATGACGTGATGTTATTTAAGAACATGATGATCATGGTGATATTTATGTATTTTATGTATAACTCCTGTAAACAAGGAACATATACATAAATAGAACGGGATATTATATATTATGATGAGTTGCAGCTTCTGTTGTTGTTGGTCGACGCTCGATCGGCTACTACTTGGGAAACCGCTGAGAAAACTTTGATAGATAGTTTAATAGGCTGTGGCTTACTTTTATCAGCCAGAAACTGTGTTTTTCAGTAAATAATGTTGTTCATTCATTTCATGGCTTTGCCATGTTTTCTAAGTGTGTAGGTAGCGTACAATTTTCACCTTGTTTGTTTGTGTTTGTAAATACGCATATGTATTTTTTTCGTAAAAAATATTTTTTGGAAATACATTTTTTGCCTACATAAATATAGCAAATAAATATTATTATGCTTATTGTCAATAATTAATTACTAACTGGATAAAATCAACCCATACAACCATACCATATCATATCACAGTAGAAATTGAAAATGATTTTACATGAGAAAGTTTTCTTCCGTTTTTGAATCTGACAAAAATTTACAATTAGTACCTTTAGGATGAACGAATTGGTTTGTCACTCACCTTGAAAGTTAACGGTGTATAAGCTCCCTTGACAGTAATTATTGTTGTAGGTACACGAACGGTTGTTGTATCACCCAAACGGAAGTAGCCGACAATATTACACAATTCTGATGATAAAACACTACAGCTTTTCAAGAACTTGTCGGCTCGTTGGACAGATTAAATCGATGCTCTCACTTATTTTGTATAGTTCATCCAATGTCGCATTTAGCAACAATATCAATTCCGGGGATGATACGGGAAATAAATATGCAATGAGAATCTACGTAACAGCAGCTCTCTTGGTGCGTCGTGTAATCTTTCACCTGTCAATTTTCAGACGATAATATGCAGATTAAATGCATGAACTTGATAGTTGCTTTTCTAAACTTTTTATTTTCTTTTTTGCTAAGAGAAGCGATCTGAAATTGAGTTCTATCTGTCGAGACACCACACGACTAACTGACAGAATAATATTAAGTGGTCTTGTTTAAAGCCATGAGAAGTACACAGAAAACGTGAAGACAGGGGATGAATATATATCTGCAATCTAAGCTCTTCTCTTCAAAAAGTTTTTCCTGAAGAAGACACAATTGTCTGTTGCAGAATGCGTCTGCTATGTGTGTGTGTGTGTGTTTGCATCCGTATCGAACGGGTTGTAAGGGAAGAATAGAGGGTGAAATAGCCAAGGAGTTGCTACAACGTTACGTGTTGAGCTCTAAGAAAAAGCGTTTGTATCCTCACATAAAATGTATTTTTTTCTTCTTTTTACGTGTTGAATGCTGACCAACGATATACCAGGATAGGATCGACGATTTATATTACGCACAGCTACAAAATCACGAAAAATTTTTGTTTTATTTTGCATCGTCTTCATTTTGAATACATATTATACACGTACGTACGTATATACATAGGTATATCCATGTATTTAGACATATGTACTGCTCAACATAAACTTATTTTTTTATGAATGCATTTTGCACTTTTTTAAACTGCGAGCATGATACTTTTAATATGTATGTATGATGTGTGCAAGTTTTCTTTTCAAAAGAAGTTACTTTTTTTGTCAAATCATTGTTACTTTTTTCAAAACATTGTATGGATGTGAATGTGACTCCAAAATGAATAAAAGTTTTTCAAAGTAATGATCAAAGATCTTTTTTTTTTCTCTTTTTTTCACGCCATAAAATTTACGTGTATACTTATAAAATTTTTATCAATTAGTGAAATCAACAGACCTTTTGAAACAACCTAAACACGCCACAACATTTTACTTTTTACTTTACTTAATTGTTTTTTTTCTATTCATACACGTACACAAGTCATTATAGTACGTTGTTTAACAAAATCTTGCATAGTCTATAAAAAGCAAAAAGAAATAAATGTTTGTCGCAAAAAGAAAGAGCAAAAAAGCACCCCTATCATAAAAATATGCACTTTACTTCATAACATTATGTAAAAAAAAACACAGGTACATATATGCATATATGTACCAAGTACCTAAAAATATGCATGGCCCCGCAAAAAAAAATCAATGAGCGTACGTGAGAAAAAGTGTAGTTAGTTTGTTGTAAGACGACGCATCATCATAAAACTCGGTCAACCTCTGAAAAAAATGCATACACAACGCAACGTGCTACTACGGCTACGTCGCGTCACTTTTTTTTGAAGGGGGTAATCAATTCATCAATCCATCACACATTTTTAATACAAACTTCGCATAATCGTGTACCTACAAAGAAAGTTTGAACATGTCATGATGCACTTGCCAGTGTCACTCATCACATCATCATTATATTTTTCCGCATTTTGTGGCAATAAAATAGCAAATAAATGATGAATTTGTGGCTCGTTGCGCACAATTGAACGGAGTGAAAACTCCAAAATTTTGCTGAATACCTATCTCATTATTTTCTTTGACAAGTCTTTGATGTATTATTTTTAAAATTGCAGAAAGTAAAAAAAAGTGCCTAACATTACAAACACGATCTTAGTAATAATAATGAGGATGTGATGTGGGACATGACGTCAATAATAATAATAAAAATAATAATAAGAAATTTATTTTTTTCATTTAGCTTCATGATAATTTTTGTTGATTATTTCCTATAAATAGTAAAATAGGAATGTTTTGTGACCGACCATGATAGAAATTAGTAGTGAGCTACATATTATATTGTTGAACTATACTAGGCAGCTTTGTATATTAAATATTACAAACGCTTTTGTGATCATCATAATGATCATAAAGAAAATTTTAGATTGCAAGAACAAAAAGTATGAAAGAGAGAGGAAAAGTAATTATTGTAAAAAGAGGCAACATCGTCGTCGCTTTTACTTTCTACGTTTTCAGGTTAAATTCACGCATGCTACTCAAAGTTGCACGTGTGTACACAATTTTAAAACAAGTACGATCTCTCTGGCTTACCCTCTCAATACGTCGTCAATACAAAAGTTGTTTGTCGCAAAATATCGCATGAGTTGTCTTTAAAAAGTTTTTCGAAAATGACTTTTTTAACAACCAAAAATGCTATGTAGCTTGACAGTATTAATCATATTCGGAGATCCTGCTTAAAGATAAATCGGTTTGAAACGAAGATAAAAGTAAAGTAATGATAATCTACACCGTGATCTTTGAAATTTTTTTTTTAAGAAGAAGAAAAATCTTTTGAAAAAGGTGTATATGTATTTTTGATTTAATCAGGACAATAGAAAATGTCTTTGTTACACTCAACGCGAACGAGCTGCTTTACACATACACACACAAACATGGTCAATAAATCACCAATAATTGTGTACAATAAAAATGTGGAAAGATGAATTAGGTAAAAAGTGTGATGGTGATGATGAGATAAGCGTGTGAGCGAACAATCAGAGGCGTCTACACTTCGCACTACATTTGTTTGTATATTGATGTGCATGTATGCATGCATGTATGGCTTGGCATATTCATTGTCGAGGCCATAAGTGTGTGTGCTCATTATGAAGCACCAAACTTTTTTTTTCATTACAATAACATGTCGATAATCTAGGTATCTTCGAAAGGCAGAGAGCATTCACGTCAAAAAAATCACCGAGAAATTGCATCTTAACAAAACCATTGTGTTAAATGAGCGTCTTCTTGTCTCCCCATCACAGTTTGTGGTAATTAGGACTCACGACACGACCATTCTAGAAAAGGACAAAATTGGAACAAAACCAGAGAATCAAAAGGAAAATAATAATACATACATACATGCAGCTACATAAAACTTTATAAATGAAAATTGTTGTCTGTTTTCACTTGCCAGACAAGATGACAAGTTTTAAGGCAATACAATTTTTGTTCGGTATAATTTTATTGGACTTCTATTCCATTTAATTTCAAACATTTCTTTTCTTTTTCAAATGCACAAAATATTTTGGTCAACGAAAGTGTAACAAAAAAGGGAGATGAACCATGAAGGTGTTGACACTTGCTTGTTTTAGACCAATTTAATTATAATTATGATTGTGATTAATATCAATATTTTATTATTAATGGTTAGATAAACGAAGGGAAATTTTCTTGATGTGCTTTTAAATAGCATTGATCTCATCTCGAGATGCATAGTATATGATTATCAGAGGGCACTTTTGTAAAAAAAAATTATAAATGAAAATGCTTTCTACTTCATTATTATCATCATCACCCATGTCCGTCATCTTTCATTGCTTTCATCCTTTTTGGCCTTCTACTTTGTTAATATCATTATTATCAACTGCAATCAGAGACATCCAAAAATAGCACGATGACTTTGTACACAACTATATTATGGGTATATATACGCCCTATCATTCACTAACCACCACAATAGCAACCAAAAAGAAATAAATAAGATGACGAGCTTGTCCATTATGCACAAAATGCAATGTGTTTATGTGTATGTACTATGCACGTCTCATGTTTCATATAAGTGCAAGGTTGGCATGTTCTTTTATTTCCTTTTGTACACACACACACACAAATAAGAAAATAAAATCAAACCGAAACGGGTCAACAGTCTAAAAATGAAAAGGAAATGAATGAAAAGTAGGAAGCGAGATAGGCAATCCAAAAATGAGCATCTTTCATTTTAACAACATCATCTCTCACAGGTATATAATTATGTTATGTATATACATATGTATTAAATGATATGATATGTTCCACCCTCCACCACCTACTATTAATTTGTTGCTATTTAGTGTATAATGAAATGAATGAGGACGATTTATCTATGAAAGGAAGAAAAAAAGTTGAGTAAGCCAATAGAGAAAAAAAAACTTTTTATGTTTTGTATAATTTGATACGCAAAGTATCATTCATAAAAAATGAGTTACTAACATGAGCCTAGTGACATTTTTCAGTGAGGCATCATGCACTTTTTGCATATATATATATACATATACCTATATGTGACCATGATATGCCTTCAATATATTAACCGATGATGATGCATGGTGCATGCAATCATCATATACACAAGTACATCATTTCAAACAACCATTTGAAATCATTAAAAATTTCAGAAAAAAATTGTTCAAACCTTCAATATATTAGCCGATGATGATGCATGGTGCATGCAATCATCATATACACAAGTACATCATTTCAAACAACCATTTGAAATCATTAAAAATTTCAGAAAAAAATTGTTCAAATGATGAGGACAAGACCACATGGCAAAAAAGAACCGTTAAGGTTTTGCTCTCCGCGTGCCATAGTAAGTAAAAATACAGCAAAAAAAGTTAGATTTTGTGCTAAAGAGAGAGAGAGAGACACAGAGAGAGAGATCGACAGAGTTTATCATTTATCACGAGTAGAAGAAAAATAATAATGTCAGAGGAAAATCATAAAATATATATTTTTCGTGGTACATTTTTTTTCTCAAGTGAAATGCAAGGCGATTTGTAAGTTTTTTTGGTATTTTGCTATGCTTAATTAGATTTTATTTTTCTTCTTTTTGTACCAAAAGGTTTCCAGCATTTTAAATGAGTTCAGTTGGTACATCTATTTCACTGTCAATAAATGACGAAGACCCACTTTCACAAACAAAATAGTAGCCATAAATGGTTTCATTTGATACGGATTTACTATATTACTACTATAGCAGTATAATATTGTTATTATTATTATTATTGTTGTGTTTTTGTATGTATTTTTTCTACATGAATCTTGTATGCAACATCTCATCTTATTTACAACAGTTAAAAAATGCAAAACTGCACATATGCAGGTACAAAAATATATGTACCTATATGCTCGACGCTGTTGCAAGTTCATGCCCAATTAGAATAGTCGTATACATTCGAAGCTGGCTAGTGTACATGTGCATATATAGGGTTTACACAAAAAAGAAAAGATGGCTGCCAACGACGTCATTCGTGATGAAGGAAATAGACAAATGTTGAGTTGTCAATTCGTAAACTGATGAAAGGCTTAAAAAACACATTAAAGTTTCTATTTATGCACCATTATAAAATGGGACGCTATTATAGCAGATTGTAATTACTATTAATAACTTAATCATGTCGGATGCGTATGGAGATTTTTATAATGTTATCCCCAGGATTATGTGCATTATACCAGACATGCCCATTTGTTTGAGCATTCACGAAGTGTCTGTCTTGTCCTCTCTTCTGATGTTGATGCTCTCTCTCTCTCTCTCTCTCTTCTCTCTTCTGAAGGCTTACTCTTTTTGAAAGGCTTATACCATAGTTGACATGACAAAATGAAATGCAAAAAACTCTTTTTGATAATAATTATAAAAGGTGTGAAAAAAAGTATATATACTGCTACATGTGAAACGGTATCTGATTATTGTTCCCTTTTATTATTATAAAAGAAGCTTCGGGTTTTTTTTCTTCTTTTTTCTCTCTTCGAAAATTAGATGACGGATGACCAATCGTAAGAAAAAAATGAAAATCCCTTTTGTGCACTCACGGGATTAATTAAGTTATTAGAGCTCAATAATTACTCAATTAAAATGAGAGTAGCTACGTGTGCAGCAGCATCAGCAGAAGCAACACACACAAAATATTTGAAGACTTGTTCTTTTGACGTTTCATGAGAAACAAGATGCGTCATGGTCCATATTTGGAAGTGAACAAGGTCTCCTCATCTCTACTCCTTTTTTAAAAGAATGGATGCTGCGGTGCGACTAATTATTATTGTGTTAATACTGCCGATGAAGAAGCAATATATGCATACCTACTTCTAGTACATCATCAGTGTTTTTTAGTATTAAGATTCCTATGCAAGAAAATTTCATTTGGTATTTTGTTGTTGATATTGTTGTAGAAATGCTTGATGTGAGTAATGTTGATTTTAGTTCAGAAAATTGTTATGAGCAAGCCAAAAGTTAAGGTTGTATAGTAGGTGTGATAGGAATCAATTTTTCCACTTTAGTAGCATGGAAATTCTTGTCATTTTTTAAAATACATTACAGTATAAAACATGTATTGGCAATTATTATAACGAATGTACAAAGATAAATGTAGAAATATTAAATGAGAATTGCTTAAAGGTTGAACCATCATCAGCATCATCATATTTCCCTCGTTTTGAACAAGTGGAAAGATTAAGGTCACTGTGTCATACCCCTCGAAGAAATTTTTCATTAAAACCGGAGTTATTGTACACTCATTTTTCAGTCTGTCACATATCAGATGCGATTGGATACACCATTATAAAAATAATAGATTTTTGCCCAAAGTCAATCTATAGAAATGAGGAAGTACATCAATTCATGTAAGCTTTACATCCTATTAGGTATATTCCATTCTTGTAGGTTTTAGGGCTTCATCTGCTAAATATTTGCTTTTTTTTATTGAATAGGATATTAATGCGTAGGTATGCAGATAATATGTGTTTCGAGTTGCATATTATGAAGACTGACATGAATTTTCTTACTTCTATGGACATTAACTTTAAAGTAAAAAAAAATAATAGAAATGAAGTGAATGAAAAATATGTTTCCCACATTTCATTTCACACATTAATATGTCTCTCGTTTTGCCAGTTTTGCTTAATGTACCCCTTTGTTTTCATCCGGGCAGTTTATACTCTCGTTTTGCCAGTTTTGCTTAATCTACCCCTTTGTTTTCATCCGGGCAGTTTATGAACACATAACCTTAAGAGAAACAACAATGTGATATTTTTCTTTTCAAGTGTCAAAAATAATTATTAATCATCCATGTTTTGTTTCAAACACAAGGAAATATACATTATACGTCCGTACTACATCCATAAGCAATATTATTATGCCAACATAACATTGTACTGTGCATAAGAAATAATATTCGTAACTTTTGGAAAATGACTATTAGATGGTATTGTATCGTTTGTACTAATTAAACTTAAAATGGTTCACAGTTAACATGACTTGGTTTTGTAACAAACTCATTATTTTATTAAGGCTCCTCTTCAATTTGATCTCCGCGTCGTAATCACAGTAACCCCATTTAAAATACATGTAAAACGTTCATTACAAAATCGCTTCTAACTCTGAAAGTTATGGTTGGACTGTCTTCAAATGTTGTTTTAAATATTTTTAAATATTTGNTTAAATGAATAATCCGGGTTTCGTATTTTGGTAACTCCACAAAAATAATAATAATAAAATGACAAGGTACTGATGGGACGTGTAGGTTTCATGTTAGCAGCAGTTTGTTTATTAATGTAGCTGATACGTAAATTCTCAGGATGCCCTTGTACTCGAAATGCATTCAACGCTCATTTTACTCATTAATAGATAGCATCATATTTCTCATCATTTGCATTCTCCGTTAATTTCCGGGTTTGCATTTGTTTATAAAGAGTAGATAAACAGAGAAGGGTTATTAGACATAATATTATAAAGCAGCAAGAATGTACCTGACTCATATTTATGAAGCATGAGTGCTAGCTGGAGCTCAAACTACCAGTAATGTTTTCATTTTACTTATTACTTTGTAATAGTCATTTTTATTATTATCCAATCAGACAGACACAGACCTCTATTAATACGCAAATCAGCACTTTGATATTTTCTTCAACGGCGAGTTAAGCGAGATGATACTGAAACAACAACAACAACAACAACAACTGTTTACAAACAGGTGCCTAAAAAATCCAAAATGTTTCTCTTATTACACACCAGCCTATTGCAGTGGTAGAATATACTTTACGGAATTCCCTGATTTATTGCTTATTAACCCCGTGCTTTGTTACTTTTTTTCAATCAAACAAAGCCAAATGTAGTCAAAATATGTGCACATAGATGCATTACAAGTGTAAAACAAATATAATATTGTTATATATATGTATGCATGTGTAGTTTCAAACTGTACACTATTTATTACTGACATATTACACTTATGCGAAGATGCTTCACACTAAAGGTTTCGTTATAACCATTTACTTTGGTAATAAGTAAAAACTTGTTTTTCTGGACATTAATTTTAAAGAAACCAATCCTTTTTTAC